>JAPYYV010005693.1:0-15104 GCA_030522625.1 Copidosoma aretas | reverse complement strand
AGGACGACCAAAAATTCGACGATCTATTAACACGAGCTGTTTCATCGATCAAAAATTACTTTATTCAAAAACTCGGTCAGTTCTGTAACCATAAGAAGTTACTACTTGGCTATATATTTTTTTTTGAAAAAGTTAATTTTTTTTAAGGTTACAGTTACATCAAGTGCAATTTCTGCGGAAAATCCATAATATTTAATCGCAAAGACATGGGAGAACTTTGAAGACGAAATGTCAGTTCTCTAACGGTCAGATCCGTAACCGCACTATTTTTAATAAATAGAAAAAAAATTGCTGAAAGCTTTTATCGTGCTCTGAACCAAGATAGGGTGTTTTTTATGTTGTAGGAAAGTATGCCTGACGCAATCCAACCATACGGCTCTAGTCTGGCGCTTGTGATGTACTTAAATGTGTTTAGTAATATCGAATTAACGAATTTGTCAGTGCAGGGTCAAATTATTATTATTACTGAAAGATTTTTTTTCGTATACTTTATCTAAAAGTAAGAAGAATTTTTCTCCTGCCATTTTTCTCTAAAATGAATAGTTTTCGAGTAAAAAATTCGCGTTGAAAATTTGGATACATACGTATATTTTATCAAACATTAAAAAATTTTCACTTGAATACTATTGACTTTAGAGAAAAATGCCAAAGGATATTTTGTCGCCATTTTTGTTTAGAGAATACGGAAAAAAATGTTTTTTTGACGTAAAGGCATTTTTTAGGTGACCTGGTAGAAGGCTCGTCACTAGAACAGTACCTGTGGCAATTCCAGATCGGAAACTATTTAGCTTTGATTTTTTATGCTGTAATGATAATACATAACGCAAAATAGTTTGGAAAAATTATTTTCCGAAATCTAAAAATTTTGGATGCAAATAGTGCAAGGTTCGGCGGAATCACCCATATATGAGATATTCCATGTCAACTCGAACAGCGCTCTGCCCAAAATTAAAAATATCCTAAAGAATCAGTTGAGAGCTTAAAAAATTAGTGTTAATATAGGCTTCCAAAAGTCGTCTGGCTAAAAATGTTGTGAACTGACCTGGTTAAGCAATAAAATGCCTTATTAAATTTTTGTTGGAAGTTTAGTAACGTACGTAAAAAGCTTATTATAGTCACTGATAGTTGTTGTCGAAGAGACCATCATTAATTTTTTGAAATTCAACATGGCAGCTTCAAAAGCGCGCCCATTATAAACAAGCACGACCAGTTTCTGCTATAAAGTGATCTATAAGACGTGTTTTGAGTCGCTAAAGTCCCACGTATAGCGCTATTAATAATTGATAACAATTTAAATATAAGATACTATCATGATTGTCTTATTATTAGAAATGGCGGCTTTAAAATGGAGCCCATTATCTACAAAAAAGACCAGTTTATGCTGTAAAGTGCTCTATAGGACGTGATTTAAGTTGTTATGTTCCACGTATAATGCAATAAATAATCGACAATTGTTAAAATATTAGATGCTAATATGATTATCTTAGTAATAAAATGGCGACTTCGGAATGGTGCCTATTATCTACAAGAATTTGGGAGTTTCTGCTATAAAGTGCATCATAGTTCACGATTTATGTTATTAAGTTCCACGTATAGTGCTATGAATAGTTAATAGTAGTTGAACTATAAGGTGCTATTATGATTTTCTCATTATTGAAAATGATGGCTTCAAAATTCTGCCCATTATCTGGAACAAAAACAAGTTCTTGTTGAGAACTGCTTTATTAAATTAGATTTACTAAGTTGTGCGTAGAGTTATATAATTTTCCAAATTGCTCGTGCACCATGCCGCGGTCGCTTAGTCTTTTTACAGTGATAGTAGATAGTATGGATACATAATGGAAATGTGCTTATCCCACAAGATGTTTGAAAAACATGTAATGTAAAATTTCATTATTTATAAATATAAATCTGATTCTTTGTCTTGCACATGCATACCTAGAGAAGTTTAGAAGGAACACTATTTTGTACAGCGGCTGCTTGAAAGAGATAAAGAACATATCTCCGAGTCAACTAGAGGCTAATAGCCCCCATAATTATATTCTGTGTAATTAAGTTTGTCTCTAAGTACTCCAGGCTGGAGTAAAATAGCCTCTGATGCTTTATTTTTAATGCTATGAGAGCAGTGTCACTGCTGTAAGTAGCGTGGTTCCTCCACTTAGGAAAGTGGATCCCCTATACATCTTATCATACAGGATTCTTGCACAGCGTCCGATCCATTTCTGTCTAAAATTTGTAGTTTGCACGTTTCTGATGATATATCAATGATTGTTTGTAACTCATAAACATTATATCGTCATGGTTCTAACAAGAGTGGAAGACTAATACTTTTTTTTCTTACGTAACACTATCCTTGATAAGACAGCAAGAGCGACGTCAGATTGTGTTGAGAATGCTTAATCATGCAGTTTTGTGTTGTGAGGCGTGACTTACTACCTACAAACGTCTATTACACTCTTGTTTCTCTCGCTTAAATAAAAAGCAGCATAAAAGTCCCAGTTTCTACTGGAACTTGGAGCAATCATCAGTCACAGGTGAATTATCAAACAATTATCAGATTACAAAGGAAAAATTGAGAATCGACTGAAGAAATAATTAGAGACATAAGCTGTTAATATGTCAAAGGTACAACGTTATTGCTCACTTAAATTTATTGCAAGCTTTACGGCTTTGATAAGTCATTCGGTATAAAAACTAAACAAATTTTAAATCAATGAAATCCCTGCAAAGCTATCCTTTTTTGCAATGTGATATTTTTCTAATGATAAATTACTGTTATGCAGCACATATGTTGATATACCTGTTTTTTGGTCAATT
This sequence comes from Copidosoma aretas, assembly GCA_030522625.1. Lineage (NCBI taxonomy): Eukaryota > Metazoa > Arthropoda > Insecta > Hymenoptera > Encyrtidae > Copidosoma > Copidosoma aretas. The sequence goes on along the minus strand of JAPYYV010005693.1, from coordinate 12,287 downwards.
TTATTGAAATTAATCTAGTTTTAAGTCCTGATGTCGGATTAGTATGGTTATTGAAAAGGAATAAAATCTTTGTATTCAAGCTTATTACATCTTTTGGGTCCATTTTTTAGAAACGTCTTAATGTTTGAAAATGTGAGGTAACGGTATCTGTAATATACAATTTTCAATAGATAGACATGCATACTTGTAATAGATCAACTAAGAAACTAAAATTTGTTTTTAAAGATTTAAGATTGTCTAAATTTTTGCGCAAATGCGAGGTTTTGATCTTTTTGCTAGAGTCTCACCCACTATGATAATTGATTTTTTGTATGATGATTGTCAAATTTGTAATAAGCAGCCTAGATTACTATAGAAAACGTGTGTCGCCCAGTTCTAAAATATTTAATTTAACGATTATCTATACTAATCCATTGAACAATTCTATTTTGCACAGTGCATAATAGATCAGCAGCCTTAAAAACTATATAAAACACGTGTCGATTGTTCTTGAAATATTTTTACTCAATATCTGTTGGATCTCTTTTTTTTTTGCATTTAAGGAGTCGGATTCGTAATCAGCAGTCTTAAAAACTATAAAAAACATGTGTTGCTTGTTTTTAAAAAATCCTACCCAATATTAGTTTAAACAGTTTGTTTAGACAATTACTTTTTGCATTATAAGGGTTAGATTCGTAATCAGCAATTTTAAACAATATAGAAATCATGTGTCGCATATTTTTGAAAAATTTCAACTAAATATTTGTTTAAACAATTACTTAAAACAATTCTTTTTTTACATTTAAGGAGTCGGATTCGTAATAAGCAGTACTTAAAACTAGACAATATATGGGTCGCTTATTTTAAAAAAATTTCAGCCCAATATCTGTTTGAAAAATTTGTTGAAAAAATTGTTTTTTTTTGCGAAATCAATGATTGATTCGTGTTAAGCGCCCTGAAAAAGAATTGAAAGCAAGGTCATACGATTTTTCATGATTCAACTATTCATCGAAATTAGATATTAAGTAGCAGGTTTGTAAAATGTGACTACATACACAATACAGACGATTTTGTACACGTGCAAGGGACTTGGATTCTTAAAGTAGAGATAAAAAAAAGTAAAACCGTATGAAAAAAAATTTTTGGAGCAAAATTGAGGTGAAGGCGAGGTTTTGGTCGTTTTTCAGCTATCTGGCCCACTGTCCGTCAGTGGCAGTTTCAAAATTGAAACTCTCGTTTCTACGCTAAGTTCTTCAATTTGTCAGCAAAGAGACAAAAGACAACCAAAAGGTACATAATTTTGTGTATTTTTTGAGGTAAAATCGTTTAAGAATATTTTTTTCAATCTTTAGGGTGTTTTAACTTCTATTTTAGAGCATTAAAAGATGATATAATTTTTTTTTGGTATCTCTTGACTTTTTTCTACTTTTTTCCCAAATTTATCTTTATCTATCCTTTTCTTGAAGAATTTTATATTTTAATGGGCATAATTTAGGTTTTGGGCATCATATGGTGCCAAGGGTAACAGTATTTAACTACTTCTGTACTACATCTTCAAGTGAGAAAAGAAACAAATGATTTTACTAGTATTTGACTCTTATTAATAAATAACTCACAGCATATTTTCAGTAATAGAACATCATAAGCAGCAGAAGCAACATGGATTTTATACGGTGCATAAGAAACTAGAAAGCTACACAGATCAATCAATAATAATAATAAAAACACGGTATATAATTGCACACTCTTTCGTCCAATCGCCATACTGTTTTTATTTAAAATAAGTGTAAAAGCACCATTAAGGCCTAATATGACTTCGTAAGATTTTATTCAAACCTGGATTTTCGATATATAGTCCTTCCCAAATATCAAGTAATTCCTGCGGATAGCAACCATACAGCATTGCCTTTAGAATATTCTGCCGGAGTTCATGGTATGGAGAACGATAAAGCAGTCGTGAAACAAGTGATTTCGTGAGCAGTAATGATTGATTACCTACAGTAGGGACAACGAACAATCCATGGACAAACCATAGACTATGCTAATGTAATTATAAGCCATTTGTCATTTTTATTTTTGGGACTTATATACGATGTTTTGAATGTTGAAGATTTAAAAATAGTGCATAAAGACCTCTTACGCAGCACGTCGTGTAACAACTACATATAAGGCCATATAAAAAGTATTCTGCTTTTCTTCCAATAATCTATGTTCTGTCGCGATTTTTGACTTTTACAACTTCATAAATTTTGAGCGTGGTATAGGCGAATTTGATCAAAAAATGGTAATCATACTTTTTAATCTAAAATTAATCGTGAAACATAGTATTATTTTTTTCTTATGAAAGTATAAACCTTAATACTTTTCTCGCCATATTGTATTCGTAATTTTAATTTTTTTCAATCAACCATACATATCGATATTGCGCTCATAAATCCTTATAAATTTTTTTTTCTTATTCGCAGTTGGACCATGGATGGATACTTTTATCCTTATCTTTAGTGCCATCCAGCGCACAAACTTGGTGGATGCCCATTCTAAACTAAAATTCCACGAAAAGATGACTAAACAAAGGATACTGGGATGAAACAATTGAAAAATCAAACTACAGGCTTGACCACAATAAAAATTGTCTCAACTTTTAAACCCCTAAAATAAGAGTTTAACCACGCTTTAAATATAAAAACATAAAAAATTATTTTCAAACGATTCTATGTCAACAATACATAAAATGATGTATTCTGTTCTGATTTTTTGCGTCATTTTGCTGAAAAAATGGAAAATTTAGGGTAGAAACGCAAATTCGTATCTTCAAACTGCCACTGACGCTAGGCGCATGACTCTAGAAGAGTCATTTTTTGTGGAAGTTCTAGTCCAACAAAGTATTATCGATCGGTAAAATTTTTAAACAGTAATCTTTCTGCACTGTCCGCCTTGACGTGGAATGCCTAGTATTTAAATTGTAATATGATGCTGATTCAGGACAAAATATCTACTGAAAGCTGTTATCCACGAATCCGTTATGTATTTGCATGATTGTATGGCGATCTATCATTAAATTTTTTATTTGGGAATGATATCATTGTCATTTTATTTTTCAAATAAATTAATATCGAGAAAAATGCAATGCCACTCGTTCAAAATCTAACTTTGATATTAGGTAAAGCGTATATGTGGACTGGATACATTGAAGTTAAGAAGATACTTGACTGCCGTTTCTTAGAAAGTAGACTGTAATGACTAAAAACAGATGTTCTCAGGTACGTTTGAATACGGTGCACTTATAAGGCAACGACTGACTGCGTCATGCTAGGGCAAGACACTGGCAGATAAGGTAATACGCTTAGGGTTATGATTGATGGACCTCACCGAGTCTTCTATCAAGCCAAACTTTCTAATGAGTAGACCTTTCAGAATCTCTTATCAACAAGTATTATAAAACGTCGTGAAAGAAAATTACTTATTTAATGTATATAGATAAACGAAAGAACTGGAAAAATTGTCCTTTGATGGCTAAAACTTTTTTATGGTGGTTTTTCCGTAGGACCATTTTTTACACATTCCTAATAAGTTAACGCAAATAACCTGTTTTGAAGTAATTTACCATTTTTTAAGACCAACCTGCCCTGCTCGTGTCTGCTTAAAAACTCAATATTTTATTTGTGTCAGTTCTTGTCCAACAAACGAAATTTCGCAACCCGAGATTACAATTAACTATTTGGATATGCTAACTCTAACCGACTAAATAAAATATCTTTCTAATCCGTGCCCAACAGATAGATGATAGTTTCCAAATTTCTTTGTAACAATTTTCCGTATTTAATTCTAATGATGGTTTTCTTACCGAATGACTTATCAAAGCCGTAAACCTTGCAATAAATCCATGTAAGTATGTAATGACATTGTAATACTTGTGTCAGATCAACAACTCCTGTCTCCAATTTTCTCCTCTGTCGATTCTTAATTTTTCCTTTGTAATCTAATAATTGTCTGATAATTCACTTGGGCCTGACGATTGCTCCAAGTTGCAGTAGAAACTGAGACATTTATGCTGCTTTTTATGCAAGCGAAAGAAGCAGGAGTGTAATAGACGTTTGCAGGTGGTAAGTCATGCCTCACAATACAAAACTGCATGATTAAGCATTCTCAGCACCATCTGACGTCGCTCTTGCTGTCTTATCAAGGAGAGTATTACATAAAAAAGAAAGTCTCAGTCTTGCACTCTTGTTAGAACCATGACGATATTATTTTTATGAGCTGCAAACTATCATTTCTATATCTTCAGAAACGTGCAATCTACAAATTTTTAACAGAAATGGATCGGGCGCTGTGCAACAATCATGTATGATGAGAAGTACAGGGGATCCACTCTCTTAAGTGGAGGAACCACGCTACTTATAGCAGTGGTACTGCTCTTATTGCAGTAAAAATGAAGCATTAGAGGCTATCTTACTTTAGCCAGGATCAGTGAGCGACAAACTTAATTAACCGAATATACTTCTGGGGGCTATTTGCCTCTAGTTGACTCAATAAGATGTTCTTTGGCGCTGTCAAGCAGCCGCTGTACAAAAGAGTGTTCCCACTAAACTTTTTTTAGTGTGCATGTGCAAGATGAAAGCTCAGAATTAAAATTCTCAACAATGAAATTTTACTACTTTTTTTTTCAAATATATTATGGGACAAGCACGTATCTATTATGTATCCATACTATCACCTAACCACTGTTAAAAAGCTTAGTGACTGCGGCATGGTGCACGTGCGATTTGGGAAATAGCGAGCCCTTTGTCAGCCTAACAGTAGCGCAAAGGTTACTGGCGCAAGTAATTAGTTTCTTCAGGCACCAGTCTAGCTTTGTGCCTCTGCAACGCAGCTAGTGTTATTGCAACTAATCAGCTCGCTTCCGTTGCAGAATAACAGTTTCAAAAACAATATGCTCACAGTATTGCTTAAAAAGTATTGTTTTATGAAAAAACGAAAAAAACATCTCACACTGCATCGCCCAGAATGTGCTGACGTGCATAAATTCTAGGTAATTTACATAAACGGACCCATTAAATGGAAAAATATAAGATTATGACTTTGTTTTTCTGCTTTTTCTAAGTAGTATGCTGTCCCTAAAAAAAGCCGCTTGCTTTTTTTCTTAACCTAATTATTTTTCATAATTTGATATCTATTTGTTTTCTTCATCGAAGTTTGCTGCTTCGGAAAACATATTTGTCATTTCTTAATTATTTGACATTGTTATTTTACGTTGTTGGAGCCTAAGTTATTGCTTTCTATTATTGAACCTTGCATTATCCGGTTTTCGCCCAGAATCCCGACTAGCCCAATATCCAAAGTTATTCGATTTTCTCCAAAGTTCCTTAAATTCCTCGTTTTATCTAATATTCAGTCATCCCCTTTCTTAAATAAAATCTTAGTAACCTCCTCTTTTAGTGCTTTTTTGAGTTATCTTCTTTCTTAGCGCTGAGATGAGTTATCCCCTTGTTCCTCCCAGGCAACAAGTTAAGTACAGTGAATCATCATTGGCGGCCAATATACCTCTAACATCTATCTTTGCACTGGGTAGTCATCCTATAATCCTTACAGGGTCGTTGTGACTTATGTTTTTTTTTCTCTCGCAATGACCAAATTTACCCTATAAACAATCCAAAAACAATTTAGCAACGGACCTTAATCCAGTATTTGAATTGATTTCACTTTTATACAGTTCTAATCCTTAAACTTTTTGTATTTCACTAACATACGTATCCTGATCTTTATCTGTGAGATACCTGAGAGGCAACCCAGAGGCTTGTGCTTCTTCTTAAAGAACTTGTTGCTGTAGCTCGCAAGTACACAACCTTCTTAAGTAACTTAATCTTATTGCGTCATTCTATGCTGGCATATTTTATGATCATTTTTGACTATTTACTCTACTTAAATAGCCATATTGAGTCTGTTTGACACCAATGTACCATTTAAAATACAATCTTTAGTATCTTAGCTTTGGAAATTTTCTTGGATCATATTTTTACAGCATAAACGACACAGTGAAAAACTAATTTGTTGTTCTTTTTTACCGGTTACACTTAGGGAATGAATTTTTTATTCGTAAGTGCAATTTTACAATATATTTTACAAACTGTTAATCTTTTGCCAGCAGTAGTTGATGTATTGAACGTTTTTTTTTATTTATCAGTGATTTTGCACTTTGGTGATTGCAGACATTTTCAAAATTCATTAGAAGATGTGTGATATTTGACTCGCCGGTAGATATTATTTTTTGGTGTGCACCATCCCGAACTCCGGTTTGCAGCGATCTAATTCTGAATCAATTCCTAATTTTATTCATCTCCTTATACATTCATCGTAACGCATTGTCTATGCTTCCGTATGTATCTATGCCAAATAGTGCACCGTCATACTAGATTGGATGACTGTGACCATATTTTGAGTAGAATATACGACAAAAGCCGTTCCGTGAGCGAAAACAAAAATTAAAAATCATGAATTTCATTAAGACAGCATTTTGTATTCAGTGCTTTAACCCTGAATTCTCTAAATAAAATCTACAGCAGCTTTTTTTTGTATTGCTTCAAAATATCATTAAATTATAGTTGCATATTTATGAAACCTATCTGTCCTTATTTGCTCTCCGATAACGTAGGAATAGGCTACCGAACAACACTTCTCAAAAATCTTTATCTTTTAAATCATGCACTGTTGTTAATCATAGAAGGCCATCGTGTAATTTCTTTAAATTGATTGCTATACCAATAAAGTCGTTAGGTTCACTTTGACTGATAAGCAGTCTGTGAATATCGTTAGTACACTCCTTTAGCCAGGCATATACATGGACACTTGGCGGTAATTTTGTTACAAACACTAATTAAAATGATACTTAATTTTGTAATACATACTACTCTTACTGCTGTAAGTGCTCTTAGTGCTTCAAGGGCTGCTGTTGCGATCATTATTCCTTTTACTCGTGCTACTGGTAGACTTATTACTGCCTACTGCATCTACAACTAGTCGTGTAGCCTTTAATCCCACCGCTTTTTGCGTAAATAACTAGCTCGTTTCGTCGATTTAAGCGCTAAAATAACTTTCGGCCACTAACTGCACCGAACTACCCGGCCGGTGCAGGTGCTAAGCATGTCATGGCAGTGGTCTTTGCATACTACTTGCGATACTACAAACTCTTTTGGATAGCTAGTGCTAAGGTAACTCGTCTACTTAGAGTGCCAATCAAGAATTTTGCTACCACTGCCGCTACCTTCACAGTTGCACAGTGTGTTAGCACGGGTACGACTAATTCATTATCGCAATAAATTTTAAAATATTTTGATGGCATCACGAGCAGCACATGGAGATCTCTTCTGCAGCCAGCGAAGGAAAAAAGTTTAATTTTTACTTAATTTATAGATAAAAATAGACTAACCTTTAAAATAGCTCTATCTCTCCGAATATTCTTTTGATGTAGAGCGAATTGCATGCTCCCCTGTGACAATCAGTGGTAGCACAGTCGTCAGTAACTTTAATTGTTACTTAAGTTGACGAAATACAGTGGCTATTCTAACGATATTGTTTGTATTAGCGCTATCTAATTAGAAGTACTAATGTTCGTCACGTGATGCGCGCTGTCATCGATGTCCGCAACAGTAACAAAATGCTTGATTGTGTTGAAGTAAACAAAGCAAGGTAGCGTTCCGAGAGTGTTTGAGGGATATCACAAGCAGTGTATAGGGATCCCCGTCACGGTCAGGTCTGGTAGTGGTATAGATTGTGGGCAGTGTGAAAGAAACGCGCTGATACGATTTTTTTCAGGACATAAATTGTAACTAGTCAGACTGACCTCGTATTTTACTAGTTAACGTTTTTTCTTTCGAGTCCAAGTTCTTAGAAGTATTTATTGTGGCTAGAGAGAATTGAATTCAACTTTGTTTTGTTTTTCTATAATATTGAGATGCATCGCCCGGCGATTATCTTTTTACGTCACCTGCCATAGAGTGGGGGTAGGTAGGTGGGACAGAAGAATGTACTTAGCTCCATTACGTTACGCAAAGTTAAATTTAAAAAAATACCCGATGCTGAGTGAATTTTTTTCATGACTTGACTTTAGGAAAAGTACCCCTTTACATGTAGTGGCTGCTGCCGGCCATAGTTTACTCAGTGTAGGTAAAAATTTTTGTACCATTTATATGAGATAAAAAATAGTGCTGCTCTGTTGTAGCTGCTACATATAACAGTATATGCAACCGTGCCGTTAATGCAGTCAGATAGGCATGGACACTATTAAACGTACCGTGGGGGTGATATTATGAACCATGTTTTATACTATATCATTTTTCAGTCACAATATGCTTGTTTTTATCTCTGCTGTGTTTCCTTAGCTTATTATATGACCTACTAGTCAATTTTTTTTTTCAGTTTCCAAGATACGCTCACGTCTGTTCCCGCAGAGTCTTTAATAAGCTGCATGGCACATGTCCACGGCGTATGTTACACTCGCAAGCGTGCACGCGTGCAGCTTATCGGAAATTTTAACAATTTCCAAATCAGATTTTCTTTAATACCTTGTGCATTCGTCATTAACATGCTACTACATACATGACTACAGTCTTTCTTAATGTTATTATAAGTTTCCTCACTGCCTTATGGCTATCTTTCCTCCAACTTTTTTACCTTTTTCTCCTCCCGCTAGCACTTTATACACACACACATGAATGCTACAATCAGGGTAAGGTTTGGTGTACTTTCTTTTTTTTCTACTCTCCCACTCTGTATTTATCTTGTTCCCCCTTCGGTTCATTTTATTACCCATTCTTTATTGTAAATGGAGAGAAAGAGCATAGTATTTTCCTTCTGGGTACTGTACGGTAGAGTGTTTCACTGAAATAGCTTTGTTTTCATTTTCTTAACCCTGAACCGTAATAAGGTTATTTATAGTCTAAAAGTCATCCCCACATTTTTTCAGATTCTTAAAAAACTTTTAATCACTCCCTATCTCATTATTTATGGCCTATGAGAGAAGAAACACATGATAAAATCAGTTTCTCAAGATCACCTGCTTCATTATTAATTTTACAAAAAAAATCATTGAGGTCACGGTTGTAGATCAGAAAAAAAATTAAGATTTTTTTTTTTTAATGAAAAAAACGTCTGTTAAATCGGAAAATTAAGTGTTTTTACAGTCAAGAAGGCCAAAAATAATGAATAAAATTGGTATCTCGGCTATAACTATTTCAGGTTTGATTTAAAAAAATTAATCATAGAGGTATAAATTATATATCTAAAAAAAATAATTCCATCATAACTTTTTTTTTGGAAAATTTTTTTTTTCGTTCATCTTAAAAAAAAATATTTTTTATAGTCGAATTTATCAGAAATAACTGATAGTGCTTGTTTTTCGATAACTATTTTAAATTTAATTTCACAATAAAATTCAAGGAAAGATGCGTTTGAGATCTGAAAAAAATACAAACTTTTGTAAGTTTGTATGCAAATAAAGTTATGGATGCCAAAAAAAAAGAAACGAAGGAAATTAATATCTTTGGCAAAGGCAGAATGCTGTCGCAGCTTGATGTATACTGATCGAAAAAAGGAAGGTATATGTCAGACTTTGTCAATCCTGCAGGACTTAATGATTTAGACGTTTGGTAGCTAAAATATAGAGCGCTGAGACTTTAAAATCCTATGAAGCACAGAGCCTCGATATTGGGACTCCAGAGCACCCAACATCGAACCACTCAAGAGTTCTGCGTATAAAACTACCGTGCATGCATATATAACGAGAGCGATACGAGTACTCCCGTCGAGAAGTAAGCAAATAAAACTGCTTGGGACTTAAGCCTCTCGGCTTCAAATATTTTTAAAGCCATAGCATTCTACATTAAAGCTGCCGGACCTCCAACTTATACACTAAGCTAGTACCGGTATAGTATGCGCTCCACCTGCCATGCTACTGGTTCAATATGCGCTCCACCTGCCGTGCCACTTGTGTAGTATGCGCTCCACCGTCTCCTATTGATTAAAAGATTGTTTAAATTTATAATACGATATTGTTGCCAGAATGCGAGCCTTTAAGCGATAACCCGAAGACACTACTGCTAAGATTGAAACGTTGCATTGCCCGCTACAGCGACACTTACTGACAAAGAGAAGATAGCTGAGGAAATCAATGTGTAAACAAATGTTTGCAAGCAGATGTAAATAAGAAGTCTCTTTTTGAAAAAGGATTAATTGTTCAACACGAAAAAATAATCTGTCGACAAATATAAAAGAAGGAAGGCACATTAAAACAGGAGAATAAATGTGGGTCGCACATTCAAGCAGTGGAACAGTGGTGAAGCGCATAATAGCGGTGAAGCGCATACTAAACGAGCACTTACTCCGTTGCTGTCAATCTATGGTGTGTAAATGCTAAAGACACCAAATAGTAAACTAGACTGTTTGAAAATAAATCAAGTTTTAAAATATATATGTATTGTATTAAAAATAGTAAAAATTTGTAGATATCCAGTGATTATAATGAAAGTATAAGATATCAAAGATGAATTTTATTTCTTAAAATATAACAACAGTTTACAAGTGCATAGTGTATTAAAGCAAGTGTTGTAAGTTTGTAACATTGCAATCATAACAAAAATGACTGTACCACTTTGGTTGTGAAAACACTCTTTAGACTATTTTTATTTCAAAAAAACATTTTAACGTTTTTTATATAGATTGACTCAAATTGAAAAAATGTTAAACATGGATACAATTTAAATGTTTAAGAATTGAATTGTGCCTGAATAAAAAGATATAGTTATAATCAGATAAAAAAAAGTTATAACAAAAAACGAAAATCACATTTATTTTGATGATTGTAGCAGTGCGTCTGACGGTACCGATGTGAGTTACGCGACTAAACCTAAAAAATTAGAAGTAGACCACCTGAAAAAAAGAAATAATGATAAACTTTGTTTTACCATCGATTGCACAAGGACAAGCTACAGAAATGCCAGCTCACTTCTACAGTCAACAATAAATTGTCTTGAAATCAGTAATTAAAATTTTTCAATCTCGAAAAGTAAACCATGGAAAATTTCTTTCATACAATGTGCAAAAAAAGCTAAAGAAATAAAGGAGAACTACATTTTTGATGACTATCTTACAGTGCACTAGGATGGTAAAATTAGGTATAATTTGCAAACAAATGAAGTTGAAGTTGATCGATAATCTATACACGTAACAGGTAAAATAACTTCTAAATTACTTGCAGCTCTAGCTCTTATTTACTGCACTGGTAAATCTCAAGCTGACGCTGTATTTGAAACTTCGAAGAATTAGAATACATTTAAAAAAATCAATGGTATGTGTGGGGATACAACTGCTGGTTTTATGTGTGCTGACTAGGGTGGTCGTAATTTTTTTTTTTTCTCGTCGGGCTGGGTAAAAATCAGTTCTAAGTACATAAGAACCTATGCGGAAACAGAAATAAGTGTCATTTAAACTTTTTTTCCCGTGCCGCCCAGCTCTTGAAGTTTTTTATGGGATTTACATGAGAAAAATCACTGAAATTGTATATGATTCGGAAAACTATTGATAATTGTCAAATCTTACGATCGCAGGTACACATTTTCATGTATTTTTATCCACGTAATCGAATGAATAACTAGTTTCCATCTATCTGTTAAAGAAAAAGAGTTACGAGCAAATAATTGCAAAAAATAGCAAAATAAACGAAAAAAAAGAGGAAAAGCAGACGATGGAATTCGTCATGATGATTCTGCCTAGTTTCAAAAAGGATTCAAAATATTAGTTCCATCGTCGTCATATGAGACGTTCTTTTATAAACCGAACAGATTTTGACAAAAATTGACCGACACATTTTTGATTTTGCTGAAATTTTTTTTACGGGTTTTTTTTTGAAAAAAAAGAGACACGTATTTTTTTTTTTTTTTTTTTTTTTTACGATATTTTGGACGCTAGAAAGGATTGAAATTCTGCGATTTCGGTGATTTTGGGCTGTAGGAGGAATTTTCATATATTCATAACTCCGGTATTATTTAAGCTACAGACTGTATTTTTTTTTTATTTTGAAGGTAAAAGAATAAGCTTTAAGAAAAAAATACTTTGAAGAAAAATAAATAACACTTTAAGATTGTTATTAACAATTGAAATGTCTAAATTGATTTTAACTATCGCCCCCCCCCCCCTCGTAGCGAGTTTGTAGTAATACTATCGTATTCTACGCCAAATTTCCTATCAAAAACGACTTTTTTTTCGATGAAAAATTAATTATTACTAATAGAAATAAATTAATTTATGTAGCGCGGCAC
>JAPYYV010005692.1:0-17303 GCA_030522625.1 Copidosoma aretas | reverse complement strand
GGGGGGGGGGTACATTTTATTACCGTTTCTGCCTCCTAAATATGCAAAAAAATTGCGAAATATATTTACGGCTTGTATTTTTTACTCTAGACATAGAAAGTTATTAGGTAATAAGGCTATTTTTTAAAGGGTAATCGATGAAATCAATTTATTAATGAGAAATGTCAGTAATTACAGTGGAGATGTAAAAAAAAAAAATTAGTTACAACGGGGATCAAGGAGTACTCCATTTTTAATAAACTAATCGATTTGTATGTTATAAAAAATGGATGCCTTGACCTTGTGCACGACCTCTGTGAAGGCGCTTTGGTGTACACGTTGTCGAAAGTATTAACAGGCTTAATACCTGTTGATAAATTGATAACATTAGAAACAATAAATTCAAGGATCGCCAATTTTGACTTTGGGCCTTATTCACGCAACAAACCGTGCCCTTTGTTGAAGGAGAGCAAAAAACAATAAGCTAGATAAGCTGCAAACTAAAATTAAAATAAAACAATCAGCAACGGAAATTTTATGTTTGTGTCGTTTTTTTAGGTCTTATAATAGGCGATCTTATTCCCGATAATAACATTCAATGGAATATCTATTTGTTACTTAGAGAGATAATCCGTATAACGACATCCCCCTCAATTGTGTATGCGGACATTTCTCGATTACAATGATTGATAAGGGAACATAATGAAATGAATATCGAGCACTGCGAGCCTCTGAAATCCAAAATGCACTTTCTCACAAATTTTCCCGAAATGATGCGAAAATATGGGTCACTCGTGCATTTGTGGAGTATGCCTTCAGAAAGACAAAATAAAAAATTCAAAGACGTAGCTTCGTCATGTAATTGTCATAAAAACGTTCCTTGTTCAATCGCAATAAAACTAAAACCTCAACAATCTTTGTTAAAAGTAACTGGATCAAGTACAAAAAAAATCTAATCTGTAAATGAATACTCAGCCACGCCTCAAACTCACAAGTCTGTCGAGATTAAAGGTAAAATTTATACTCTTGGCTCTGTTATTGTTACCGGTGTAGAAAATTTTGGTCCCACGTTTTGAAAAATTTGCGAAATACTTAAAATTAATAGTCAATTATAGTTTTTGATTCAGGATGTTACTGTTTTATATTTTAAACCAAAATATCATGCATGCAAAGTATTTACGAACAATTGTGAAACAAGAATTTGTAATGCACAAAACATGCACATTATTGGGCAGTGGCTGTTATCTGAAATGGAAGGAGGATTTTATATTTCTACCAAATATAACATTTTAGCATTGAAAAATTCACGAATACTCTTTGCTACGTCAAATAGAAGTATAATGCTTTTTTATACTGTTAATAAAAAAATAATAAGTAACATGAATGCATTTATATTATTTATTAGCCGTTACCCGCCGCGGCTTCACCCTCTACTCAGATTTTCATTCTTTACTTAAAACTGCATTGCATGATTGACTCGTTCACATATTATAAACATGTCTTTGCATATTTATATTTATTATATATTCATATGTAAGATGCATCAACATAGCTGTATATACGTATATGTTTCGTACAAAGTGATTAAATACACTCGACACTCTTCAAACGTATATACGGTTCAAAAATTAACCTGTGCAAGGTACACGTTGATTGCGCTCGGAAGGGTCAATATTGGGAGCTCTGGACTACCAACGTCGACCCTCTACGCATTCAACGTTGAGCTCGCAGCGTCCAATATTTTCGAGGGAGAGGGGCTCGATATGTTCGAGCTTTCGAACGTACAACTTGTACGCACAACGGTTCGACTATTAACGAACTGCTGTACGTCCACATTAGAGGTTACATTGCTCAATTTTAGTAGTGAAGGGGCTCGACACACGTTGACGTGCAAAGGTTCGAGAACTTTGACGTCCCAAGCGTCCAAATTTTTTTCAGTGTATTATATTACTGACACTTAAGTAACTGTCTTCATGCATGATGTCATTAATACGTCTCTTATTATGTATATCATTTATGTCACTTTTCAGAGGCATTACGACACCACCCGGTTTTATTGTATTAAATGCTTTAAAAGGATTTTTTTTTCATTTATTAAGTGCATTCGTTGTGTTTATGATTTAAAATAAATTAATGATACGATTGATAGCACAGATGACATAAATGACATTTGCAACACGTGTCGTAATTATTATAATTTATCGTGTTTCTAACCATCCTGGGAAGAATAGGCGGGCTCTCGCAGACCAACAGAGAAAAGAGGAACGGTACAGGGAGAGAGAGAGAGAGAGAGAGAGAGAGAGAGAGAGAGAGAGAGAGAGAGAGAGAGAGAGAGTGCGAGAGAGAGAGAGACAGAGAGAGAGAGAGAGACAGGTATATGATATATGTTTCTTTATTAAGCCTTGGGATTTGACCCCATCAGGCCTTGAATTAAATACAAAGTAGTAAACTCACATAAGCAATTTAATGTCGCACACAATTTTATAATCTATATTACTCTCAAAAGTATTATACTTAAAGTATTAGGTAGAGTTAATGATCAATTAAGTGATGACAGAAGTACAGGACCGTTTTTAAGAACTGGAACTATCGATATGGAGCGGTGGCCTCCAGCAGGGGGCATATTTTACCTCAGTAGATGGTAATTTGGTGTAGACATGGGCCGAATGATATGGTGAGACTGCATTGCCTGATAATCCTGCCATAGAAATCGTTAAGATCCAGTCTTCCCATTTTCCATAATAATCTTTTGGTGGTTTCAAGTGGGTGGTAAGCTTCACCTCAGTAGAAAACAACTTAGTGTAGACATGGGGCGAGTGAAGAGGTGAAGCTGCCTTGCCTGACAATCCCGCCATGGAAATTCATTGAGATTCAGTTTTGCCTGCCGTATCATCGTTCCGTGGCTTTAGTTTTGCAAGAGCTTCCTTATTTAAAATTTGAATAAATACAGACTTTTTAGTCTCCCACATGAAGACAGTATATCTAATGACAATAGGCCTTGCGTAGTTCAATATTTTCTATGCTTCCATCGCCTTTTTGCAAAGCTCGTAGATTGGTCTTGGCCAGAATGCGCGAAGATATAGTATTTCTTTGCCACCACCACCAAGAGCTCCGTTGCATGTCAAGGTGTTTTACCTCGGTGCCCCGACCATCAAAGCATCTCGTGCCTGGGTTGATGCTAATTTAAGCATTAGTTCTCCGGTCTTTGATGCTTGCTTATTTGCGGGCTGCTTTGAATCATTTATTGGCTGCTGTGCTGTCCACTTGCGAATTTGCAGGATATTTGGCAGTAGCTGCGATAGTTGGAGTGCATATAGGACTCTTGACACTATGTCCTCGGCTGCCAGTTCTAGTTGCAGGGGTATACCTGTCAACTACACATCGCATGCGTCACTCAGATCAGCAAGTTCTTTGACATAGACACTGATCGCCGCACCCACAGCCGCACTTTCAGAAGCAGCACATTCGACGTTGGCCAAACTCTGTGAAAGCGAATTTAACCGTTGCTCATGATTTTCTACCCTGTTTGCAAGCTTGGTGATGTTAGCGTTTGCTTTTACTGTGTTCGTGACCAGCCCGTCCTTGAATGGGTTAAACTTTTCCTCGAACTTAGCAAACCAGACAGGGGTCTAGTTCTCAGTCATCTTTGATAAGTGCCCGGTGGCGTCCGCGGTAGTGGGATCCACAGGAAGGCTGCCACCCTCTGAGGTATCTGCTTGGCGTTGACGTAAGGATTCCTGTTCACTGGTAGGTGAAAATTCCAACAGCCTCTTTCTTCCTGTCTCGGATTTTTCGGGTGTCCCTAGAGCAGATGCAGCTGACTGATTCTGATTACCCGAGGAATTAGTTGGTTCCTCTGGTTTATCGTTTGGCAACAGCCCCTCACAATGGCACAGAGAACCAGGTATGATACAGGCTGTATGAAACACCCTTGAGCAGGACTTGCACTTCTTTTCGGGTTTCTGCTGTTGCTTCAGTACAGTTTTGCATATGGAGCAGCTTTGGTGTCGAGGCATGGATGGTAGATATTTTGCTATGAGACAAACCGCATTTTATATCATCTTGGTACAGAACGTCAAAACAATAACAACCCAGTCTGGCTAAGTTTCCAAACCAAAATAAAAACAACTAAGTCGAGCTTAGTATGTTTTTAGCAATTATTAGATCGTAATCATCCGTAGGTTGTCACTTGCTAGGTATTTATAAGATTCCACTGATAGAATGAAGCAGCTGTTGGCAATGTAGGAAACTCCAGCGGCCAGAGTTTCGCTCCAGTGGATGATGTCCAGCCCACGAGGCATGACTTAAGCACGTAGTAGAAAGATACATCAAGGAAAACTAATCCGACGATCACGTGTGTTGCAGAAATCCAGTTTGACGGGAAGACGACACAAGAATCACTCTCGCAGGTCCAATGGTACATGGGTTTTCCGTCAGCCCCAGAATATGCGCTGCTATTGAGGTTAAGGCGATACTCCGTAATAAAAACTTTGATTTAGGTAGCTAGGAGTCCCTGGCACCGATTTGCAGAAGGTGAGAGCCTTGCCTGGTCCACAGAAGAGAGTTACCTGTAAATAGACTCGAGACGGTGGATTGAGTAAGGACCAGGTAACTTCAGAAGCACTATTTGACGTGTGTATACTGCTACGCACCTTGAGAGAGAGAAAGAGATAGAGACAGAAAAATAGCTCGTACCACACCGTTTTGTTGGTGACGTTCTAAAGAAAGAACGTGCACGATGGGTGTGATACATAGAGATATTATATAAATAGAGTAGGCCAGCCTGTAAGTGAGCCCGTTGCCTCGATCGAATGAGACGCAAAACCGAAGTTCCCTACCTACATATATCTTAGGCTTGCGCTGATTGGCTTTGGCCTATACCCTTTAACCCAATCGATTCCCGAGGAGATATATATAGGTAGGGAACTTCGGTTTTGCGTCTCTTTCCATCGAGGCAACGGGCTCACTTGCATGAGAGTCAGTCACTGGCCTACTCTATTTATATACTATCTCTATGGTGTGATAAAATGCCGCTGTGACAAGAAGCACAGCACAGTGGGCTATAATGTCAAAATTTGTGTTAAAATAAGAAAACTCTTGACAAAAGACTCCGTTTTGGACAATTCTTTTTTAATTTTTAAGAGTTTGGATGGTAAAATAAAGGAAAATTTGCCTCTAGTGGTACCGTAACTCGGAATGGGGGAGGGGGGGCAGTAATACCCCTTAAGTCCCACAAAATAAAAAATACAGCTTATTTCTCAGAAAAAAAAATTATATTACTCACTGAAAATGAAATTGAGGTTTCTTATTGATTTCCAATATTACTGAGCCTACAATATATGTTCATCTTATATTATTTAAGATGGCGGCAGCAATATGGTGACCCAAGCAAAGATGTTTTTTTTCTATTTCAATTTTTTATATAAATCAGGTCCATACCTAAATACAAACAATAAAATAAGTAGTAAAAATATTATTTATCAAATATAGTTTAATTGTATGATGGCATTTTTTATAATAGCTCCATATTTCCAACAGCATAATATCAAATAAAAAGGCTTTTTAAGTAGAATGATATGAAATTAGTTACACCTTCATTAATTTAAAATTGCGGCTAATATAAAATAGTGGCTGACACAAAATTGCAGCTAATGTATATCTCTAATGCTCCCACAACATGGGTGTATAAAAAGGGTTTTTTGAGTAGAATAAAATAAAATCATTTGTACCTGCATTAATTTAAAATAGTATTCATTAGAAAATGGTGTCCGTCACAAAATAGCACTCTAGTCATGTTTTCATAACCCATGTGACATATGTATTAAATAAAAGGACAATCGAAGTAAAATAAAACTGAATGTGTTTAACATTTTCTAATTAGAAATGGCGGTTGCCAAAAATGGTGGTCGATACGTATTTTCTAAGATCCCGCAACATGGGTATCAAAACAAAGGGCTTTATAAGTAGAATGAAAAAATAGAATAAAAGATTAGAACAAAAAGATAAAAGCTTGCTGTATGGCATTGGATTATTCATCGCTATAACAATTTCTGATTTATTATTCCCCTACAATTTATCTAAATTATCCACAATTATTTTCAAAGACCGCATAAATAGTGTAAAAAAAAGCGGTTAACAGTAGAAAAGACGAAAAGCGACTACTTTTGCACCAACTTTCTGATGTATTTCGAAAATTCCTTACTGTGATTCCTCCGCGCGTAGTACCCTCGGCTTAAGATCTTAAACAATACTTATAAAGGTCATTGGTCCATAAAATATTGTTCAGTAAATCTGTATACATTAAAAACTGAAATTGTTGTAGAGACCTGTATAATACGATTCAAGTATACCTACGAGTATCTGGAACTTTTCACCTTTATTTATTACTTGCATTATGCTCTACGTAAATTTATGAAGGACGCTTTGGAATGCATTGAATAAGGTACCCGTAATTTCTACTCAATGTGAAATGATATAATATAATAATTCCGAATAAATTTTCTCGCGCATGATTAATCGACATATAAATTCTTCAGAATTGTCTATTTCTTTTTTGTTAAAGACAGTAGTCTTTTATTAAAAATATTACTCATTTAGAGTATCAATAATACATAGGTCTACATAACTACTTCAATTTTCAATATAAATGGTTTAACTCCACATTATTTGATGGATCGATGTCCTCCATCAGTATCGTTTAAGATATTAAGCAAGGCGCACTATTCGCGAAGAAATCACGGTACGAAATTTTTGGAACACATCAGAAAGTTGATGAAAAAGTAGTCGCTTTTTGTCAAACGTTTTTTTTCTCATACTATCTCAGAGATCTTTACAAATACTGTTGATAATATAGATAAATCGCAGGGAAATGATAACTCAGATATAGTCATAGTACTGAAAAACAGTAAACGCTGTAATACAACATGTTTTTTTCTTTTGGTTGTAACCTTCCATTGGTATTGGCATAATAAAAGTTTTGTACAAGTAGATGATATGCAACGTTTTGTCGTAAACTCACACAACTTGCCGTACTCTACATGTTAAGCCGTTTTATTTCAAACACATTCTAAAAGGGTTATGCAAAAATGACTAATCCACCATTTTGTGACGGCCTCCATCGTAAAGTTATAAAGGTAAAACCTGTATTTTTTCAATCTACATATCGGGCCCTCTTATTTGATACCCATGTTGCGGAAGCTTTGAAGTTATACATTTGCCGCCATTTCGTAACAGTCGCCATTTTATTTTCTGACATTTTAAATCATCAAAGGTGCAACTGATCTTATTTTATTCTACTCTATTGGCCGCAATTTTAAACTAATGAAGCAGCAACTGCTTTTATATTATTCTACTTAAAAAGCCCTTTTATTTGATACCCATGTTGTAAGAGATTTGGAGACATATATCATTTACTGTTTTGCTAATGCCATTATGTGTAACAGAAAATTAAATCGTATAATTTAACTATATTTCAAATAAAATATTTATATTTCTGATTTAATCGCTAGTATTTAGGTATATACCTGATTTGTATAAAAAAATTAAATGAAAAAAAAACTAATTGGTTTTGGTTGCCATATTGCTGCCGCCATCTTGAATTATCCAAAGTCAGCGTATATTGTAGGTTCTATTAAAGTGTCAGCTCATGAAAACTTTAATTACTTTTTCATTTAACAATAATTTTTTTTTTTAAAAAAGGCAAATTGTGGAGTGTAATTCTTTTATTGAAATCATTTGGTCGATATTTTGCCGCTCAAAGCGGCCTCTTCAGGACCGGACATAGTACTTGCCTTGAGCACCCCAGAGTAAGTCGCAGGACTGTCCCAATCTACATGTCCCCCTTACTTTATTTTTATTTTATCGGTTGCGATCAGGCAAGGACGACATTAACAAAAACTATCGTCAACTATGCAAACTTATGTTGATGGATTTAGATTTAGTCACTAAAGAGCAATATGTTTTTTTTTTTATATAAGCAGTATTTTGGCTCTTCTGGGACTTTGGGGGTTTATACCGCCACCCCAGAGTAAGGGTACAGCTGGGGACTTATTTTTCTTTGTTCTACTATCTTTACCCTCAAAAATAAAAAACCAGTCTGATTTGGAGTTTCCTATCTAGAGTCATCTTATTACGAGATATAGTTGGCATTCTAGCCCACTGAGCACCAGGTACCAGGAGTCTGATCGTGACCCTTTAATATCTCGCAAATACGAGCGAAATGAGTGATGAGACCATAACTGAACCTGGATGCCATAGCACGTTATCTGACGATTATGTGACGGTCTAACCGCTTAACTCACACCTTTTTGCAATATATTGAAGGGTTGCGATTAGACCCCTGTTGTGTTTGAGCAATAAGTTAAGATGAAAGTTACACGGCCAATCAATGCAGATCGTCTCCAAGGTATGAGAGAGGTAGCAAAACCAAGAGAGATCCGAAAGAAACGGTGTGAGACGGAGCTGCAGAGCGAAAAGTGACTAGAAGGCTAGGAGAAGGCTGCCGAAGAGTCCGCCTAATCACCTAAAGCTGGCCAGAGGATCCACCGACATCCTTGTATGGGTGACCAAGATCCGTGCCGGGCGGCATCTGAGATTCCAGGGTTCTGATCTGTTGGTAAATGTTAATTCCAATTTCTTATTAATGATAGATAAGCTAATGCATATGACTGGTGATCCAATTAAATATTTTGTTGGTCGAAACTCTCCTCTGTAAAGTTATTTTACTTAAAGACGATATATGTATAAGAGTCTGTAAATAATTTGAAGCTATTAGGTCTAATTTATTTAGTACTCACTCGAAATTTTAAAAAGTAAAAAAAAAAAATTCCGTCAATTCTACAGATTTATTAAATATGTTAGTCATTTGTTTTTTCCATCAAAAACCGTCTTCGCTCCCATTGTTTACATTATTTCCCATAACCTTTACTTTTGTACCGTCTAAACAGTTAAATGTCCTGATAATACAGTTGTCTCTCATATATCTGAAAAAAAATATATTGTTTGATGGTTTTACCATTTTATATATGACTGACGAATAATTCTGCAAGGATCTTAATCAATTCCACTTTCAGATTGGATCGAAGACTACTATGATTGAGAAGTAAGTATTGATGCGCTAAACCCGTAATTCTTCTCTCCGTGTAAATTTTCCTAATCATGAGTAATTGTTGTTAACTTTTTGTTACTTCTCATCGTTTCTAGAATCTTTTCGTTAGTCAGAAAATTTTTCAAACGGTAAGTATACTATGGATGCAGCTCCTATTTCTAGTATCGTGCATCGGGGTAGTAGGATGAACAAAAGCTCACAGGATCACTATAACTGCTCGAAATAGGTGTTTTCATTGTTGCCTCAAGTTTTATTTGTAACTTATTGTTAATCAAAGAAAGATTTATTTTCCTTTTAAAAAAATCGGATCTAAGGAAAACTCTTAGTGGCTCGTAGAAATATATTTTTTTCAACCTGTCAAACTATTATGTCAAACTTGCTAATTTTTGTAACTGTTACACCAGGAATAGCTTCAGAGGTATCGATCAAAGATTATATAGGTAAATATTGTTATTTAAAAGTATGTAATGAAACCTGCAAGATTTATTTGTCTGTATCCTATATGATAAATATGCTGATTACCTTAAGAATCAAATTGATACTAGTCCAGGCAGTGATTGAAAAACTTTAAATAACTGACAGAATCTTGATAATAGATTATGCGCATAAATAAAAATGTAAAATATGTTTCTAGCCTTTAGTCTTCTTATGTTTTTTATAAGAAGATCATTCGATTGTTTACTTTTTTTTTACTAATTTATTTCTGCTTGCATTTTTATGTTAGGACAGGGAGTAACATATACTTCTCGTGATATTTTAGCTTTCAATGTATCAGTGGAACTGCTTTTGGAATAATCATGATCACTTAGCTCAGCGCTTTTATTTATTTTAGAATCACGTGTCTCGATTATATCAGCCTATCTGTTCGGTTGCACAGATGGTATTTGCAATATATCCAGGCACCCACTTGAACATGAGAAAAAAGTGTTTCCTTTAACTCAAAAGAAATATATTATTACACATCTTATGTGGAAGAAGAAACAAGCTTTACCCGAAATCACATTAAATTTATTCTTGGGCAGAATAGCTTCATAAACAGGTTCTTGATTGATTACCAAATTAGATTGATCTGATATCTGGATAAAAACAGATCGTTCAGACCAATACCCGTGACTCTCAATGTAACTTTTAGATTGTGAATTTACTTGCAATGAAGACACTAATAAAATAAACATAATAAAGAAAATGACGTTCTATAGATTTTCTTACTCAAGAAAGTAATCATGTGATACGGACCATGTTCGAATGTTTCTTCGTTTTTGACGTCATTAATAATAGAAAAATCGATTGGATTTCTACCCATCTAATTTTCTTGGTAGTTTAGAGGAGTATAGTGCAAATAACTTTTGTTTGTAATCATTTTATACCTTGTATTTTGTCAAGTAAAAATCTTCTGGTTCTTGCCGCTGTATACTTACTTGTTTTAACATGTTTTTTTATTAGATTTACTAAACTTGATACTTCAAAATCCTCTCATTTTAGAGACAGCTCTCAGTCTTATACATAGCTTCAATCTTCGGTAATAGTCAATTATAAAAAATCGCATAAAAGATGCTTCAAACACTTTTGATACCACGTAACTTGATAAAAAACATTTGGCTCTTGGTCTTTCACAGCATCAACTTTTATAGTGTTCTTTGCTCTAACTGCCAAAATACTGAAGTAATCCATTCATAAATCATTTACAGAGAAATCTGTACATAGTTCACATTCAGATTCTAAGTTATGTAAAAAATTCTTATGGTATTTATCGTTTACATATTCATACCCAATTTCGAATTCGCTGCACATCAATTGAACTATTATTATAAAAATAAGTCAGGCCTTACGTATATCAGCGCCCTGATTGTCGTAAGGACTTGAAATAAAGACAAGTAAATTAAGTGAATTATCTTCGAATTCTATGATACCTTTGGGCATTAATAAAATAAAAAAGGTTTCCAAAATAAAAAGTCTAACTCCAACGGGCATGGATATTAAAGAAAGCTGAACGATTATAGCTGCAACAAAGGAAATATTTTCTATTATTATTATGATCTCAGGTTGAAAATCATTATTTTTCTTCACTTAGAAAATACTTAAAATTTTATTTAATAAGAAGATAGTAGATTGTAGGCCAAAGATAAAACATTTGTAAGAGGCTCACAAGAAACAAACAATCATAGATAAAGGAAGAGAAATTCATGTTTAGTATAATACTGTACACATTTTACTGTAAGTCTAAAGTCAATCAATTTAATTATAAACCCCATTAAATTTATAACCATGGCATCAAGTTATACTGCAAGCACAATAGAATAAATACTACTACTGATATACCACTAGTGCTTGAAAGTAACGTTTTTACAAACGCCAGTGTTAACAAAAACTACAGGAGCAGAACAGCAATATTTAAAGACTTTTTTACATATTGAAAATTGCTCTAGTAGACACCAAATGGATGTAATTTTTCTCCAAGAAAGACTATAAGTGTACTATGATACTTCACTCCATGAATCATGTCATGTAAATAATTATAGCCATCTGTATAGAATACAGCCTTTTTTTTACCACTTTTTCTAACAGATTTGTTTTCTGAACATTGGAATTTAATATACCTTGAACGTTAAAAATTGTATGTCTGTTTTGCAAAACCAAATTGTATAAGCTATGCTTTTTCATCTTTATATTTAAATCATAGATTGCAACATCCCAAACATCATCAAATTGCTTTTTAATAGATCAATCATGATGATATATCAATAAGTTCCTTAACTTATCCAATATATCATCAGCTCGAACGACAGGCTTCAATGGTATAACTAGAAGTTACAAAAATTATGAAACAATAGTTTAAAATATAGGCATCAGGAATCGTATCCTACTGCTGAAATAACAATGATGTTGTAACGCCTGGACTAATGACAATTGCTTGTTAAACTAAGAAGCATATGTGTCAAATCAGTTGCAGACAAATAAAACTTGAGGATTTCATCAAACACTTGCAAATAACAATATTTAACTAGATAATCATTGATCAATACCTCTAAAGCTTCTCCTGCTGTTATAGTTACACAAAGTAGCAAATTTGATTTAATGGTTTAACAAGTTACGAAGAATTAATTCTACAAGCCACGAAGAGTTGTCCCGATGATCAAATTTTTTGCTGCTTCGTACAAGTAACAGAATCATTTATCTCTTGGAATGCAGGTGATACGAAGTTTCAACTCTGCTTCAAGTAACAAATGGGTACTAGTAGTAATTTTTCAGATGCAGAAGTCTGAAAAAAAATCTATGCAGTGAAATCGTTAAGTCAGTACATCACGAAGATTGAACAAATACACGAATATGCAGCACTAAAAGGAAAATAAATCTTTCTTTAGTTAACAATAAGTCACAAATGAAAATTGAGGCAACAAGCAAAACACCTAATCGTTTTCAAAATATACTGACTGAAGAAAAGATGCTAGAAACCAAGAGAAATTACAAGAAGTTAAAAACAAGGACTTACGGTTGGGAGAAACTGTATTCATACGAATACTAACTTGTTTATCCTCACAGTAGTCATCAATCTAACTTAAGAGTGGACTTGATTATTATTTACGAAGGATTATTCGTCAGCCATAGCTAAGATAATAACAACTACAAACAATATATTTTTTTCTTAGATATATGAGAAGCAACAGTCTTATCAGTATATTCAACTGTTCATCTGGACAAATGTAAAATAAAGGGTACGGGAAATAGTGTGAAAAATATGGGCAACAATGGTTTATGATGTAAAAAAATAAATTTAGATCATTGATAACAATAAGTTGTATTTTAATTCCACCTATTAAATACACAATGGTGTTTGATGGCATCAAAGACAAATTTCTATCTGTGTAATCTTCAATAATCTGTCGCTTTTCTGTTCATTGGTAATTATGATAATTCAAATTACAACTTATCACAAGAGGGTAATGTGGAATATCGAAAAAAAAATTTACTATTTAACATTTTAGTATATTGCAGTTATCTTGTTAGCGTCATAAAAATTTCTTAGTGTATATCAATCAAGTCATTTGATGGTACATACATTTGTCATTTAAAATAGATATACAAATTTATACATTGTATGCATATACATGTAAATATATATTCATCCATCATACGACATTTTGTTTCTATTATTCCATCAGTTTTTAGTAATACTTTTCATTATGCGCATATACTTTTCATTGTTTCTACCTTCTTTTACCTTCATTTTAAAACAATACTTGTCATCACTATCTTTTGTCGTGTATCTTACTATATTTCACACTGCCTTTTTTGCTACCCTTATGATCGTTACTTTTTCCATTTACCAATTCGCTAGTACAATCACTTGTGTCGTTCCTAATTATATCATAATTCTATTTTGTTATTACTGAATGTCTTGCGACAACCATTAATATTTTTGTTCATATTCACTGGTTAGTAAGCAACTTCTTCATATCCGAAGTTAGCGTTATTTCCTTTTTTTCAATTCGTTCATTCGCATACAATAATGAAATTATAGGGTCACATATGTACATAGCTCGATTAAACGTGTCATTAGGTCGGGCCACTCTACTGTTTTGTCAAGGATGATAAACAAAATTTTCCTGTACCCTTTGTGACACGACTTTTGGGCATCTCCCGAATAATATGCTTTAGGCACTAAAAACTGTCTCGCAACTTCAGGTCTATATAGTATCGTTTCAATGTTCGTAACTAAAGTTTGACCTAGTCCTACTGAATAAGAAAATTTCATTGGCCAACTGATTCATTTCCTGGCCAGATTTTTAGAATGACTTATGTCACAAAATTTTAGCAACTTGTCTACTCAAATGCTGAAATTGTTAAATAATATCTACTCCACTTCTCTTTTTCTTGCCTTGTAGATTTCTATAATTTATTGATAATTTTATAATCATAATCATGACAAGTATGTACGTCATACAAAAAAAAATAAGGTTATTAAATTTGGTGTAAAATTACGATAAAAAAATATATAATACTATTTATTGGAATATTATTTATTGTCCACATAGTCAAAAAAGAGACAACAATACTTTTAAAAATTTATCCTGAAAATCAGTTGAAGTAAAGGAAAAAATATTTAAAAAAAATTTATTACAGACGTATTAATTATAATATCTGATCAGTAAAATTTATTAATATTATCACGTGATTACAAATGTAATAGAAGAGATTGATTAATTTTTTATATCATTTACGCTTCAAAAGAAAGATATGTTCAAAAATTTCAAACATGCACATTTTATTTCTTTTAAATATCTAGTGAATCTAGTCTTTAGTAAATATAATTTTTTTTTTAACTTAAACTTACCGGAAGAAATTTTTTTTCGGTTTTTATACAAACAAAAGCTGATAGAGATAAAGCGAGACGATATTCAGGAGAAAGGGTAAAATGACATCTTCAAAGTTATACATTCTATCTTAAAGACGTCAACCGAAACTTTAATATGCTAGTAATGTAAAATCACCGATTGTTAAATGATTTCCAAAACGGCTCCTATTATGAAATAGCCAGTAAAAAAAAAATTATAAGAGTTCACCGACAGAAATAAAATTTATTTAAGAATCTTTATGATATTTTTTTTGTTTCATTAAAATATTGGGGAATAATAAGTATTATTACGCTTGAAAAAAATATTGTTATGAATCCCTTTTTCATAATAGGAGAAAATTCAACATAACCTTTATTCTATAAGGCTCCTATTATGAAATGAACGAGTACCATTTAAATGATATGTAATTTTCATAATAGGAACTAGATTTTCATAATCGGGTGCCTCTTTTTTTTAGTGTTTTCATAAATAAGATTCATTTATTGTGTTATTAATTTGTTAATATATTTTTTTTCGAGTCTGAATGGATTACAAAAATCATAATATGATTCAAGAAAGCGTAGTGTTTCTATTAATACCCTAGCTAACATACTTTAGTTAATAGTGAGGACATAATAACATTTTATAAAAAAGTGGCAGAAAATCATTTGATAATAGGTGACTTTACCTTAGCTTCATCAATTTTTGTTATTTTGCAATATAAAGTACGTGTCGAATATTTCCTTATATTCTACCTGATAGAATAAAAGAATTTTACATATTGTCTTTCAGAATAACTTAATTTATTAAAATTACTTTGGATCAAGATGACAATCGAATAGATACATACTCAAATGTGAAAACCCTAAATTCGATGCCTCTTGCGATGGATTACTTTGTGTACCTTTGACAAGACGAAAAAAATAGTTTTATACTTTATAAAGTAAGGAAAAAACCACACTCTGATTCCGAAAGGATTAATACCCCCACCTATTGATTTAAAAGTAATACAAAGGTGCCTTTTTTTTAAATAAGTGACAAATTGGTAGTTTCATCTTTGTTGAGTAAAATACTCTTATTTTTTACTTTTTCAGGTCAATTCTTCTACGTTGGGATGTTAGGTGTACGTTCCAACAAATTAATTGCTTAGGCATGGTCCGTGAGTTAGTAAATTTTAGTCCAATAATTCCTTTTTTATGTTCTTTAATACTTCACAGCATATGCAAAGTGAAAAAATTATTTTTAAGCTGTTTTCAGAAAAAGTTACAAATATAGCTTTTAATTTTTCATTTTAAAATATCAAAGCTTGCTATAAAAATACGTTTTATACAATTTGATTTTCTTCGAAGAAATACTACAAAGTATTTTGAACCGTTCAAGTAACAAAAGAATAATAACACTATTTATTTATTAATATAGCACCATTAGTTTTAGGAGTAATTGATGAGCATAGATATATCCTAATGTAAGACTCATTAAATCTTAAATTTTAATTGTGAATATTATCTACGAGTATTATTTTGTTATCTTATCTTTGTTGCCTGCTTTTATGTCCCATGACTATGGTTCTGCAGTACTTTTCTAAGACACAAGAAGTAACTTCTCCAATGCCTTGATCTCGTAGTCCAGTAAACCAAGACCACCTTGTAGTGCTTCCTTTTCTGCATACAAATCGTTTTTATTTTATTAAAAGCGTGCGTTGAAAACATACTTATACGACATCTATGTGTGAACTTGTTCCCAACGATGGCATTTATACATTTATCATCAAATATAGTGACCAATATTTTATATTGCACCTTGACAGTTTTACCACGTGACAGTCTGAATTCACTAGGATTAAGTAAACTGATTTTACTCTTAAGTCTATGATACTCATTTGTAATACTTTCATTATTTTTTTTCTTAAGGGAAATTTGTAACGGTCTACAAATCTTAGTACTCTGCGGATTGTAATTTGACCTCAAATCTTTATCTGTGGAGTAAAGCCGTTATGGAAAAGTTAAATCCATTTTATTTCGACATCAATTTTAACTAAGGTGTTATATGTGACAATCAAATAAAATATTATTACAAATATTATACTGATTGGATTAAAAATATTTTCGAAAATGTTAATGATGAAATAACTTCAAATACCCTCATTCATTTTCATATGATATTTAATAGAAATCAAATGTGACTCCAACGGGTATACAAGCAGAAATGTTTGTACCTATATCAATTAATACATATAGATGGAGATGCCGTACAGGTATATTACAACCAAGCACTCTTAGCCCATTCATTGAGTAAACAAAAATGAAAAAAAATCTCCCCCGGGAGCGAATCAAACACACAAAATCCTGTTTACCGGAAAGGACTCTACTATTGAGCTACCGGAAGGCCGTGACTCACCGTCGCACAGTGGGAAAAAAATGACGTTTTTTGGAAAAAAATCTGCCTTCACTACAAATCATAACCGATTTTCAAATTTTTTTTTTTAAAATACTTGTCAGTGTATGGGCGTGACTGTATCACTGCGACTTTTTCGATTTAGATACAACATAACCTCAAAAAAAATGATAAAATATAGAAAATTGCTGAATCGTGATTTTTACTTCAGAAAACATATGTTTTCGTGGTTGAAACTAATAAGTCTTATGAAAATCAATATTGCAGTTTGAGTCAGATAGGAAAATTAATGATTAATGGCGCCATAACCTCAAAATTAATGAGTATGTCTGGAATGTTGATTTTTTCGTGAAATAATCTGCCTTCACTCCACATCATAACCGACTTTCAAATTTTTTTTTTTAAATACTTGTCAGTGTATGGGCGTGACTGTACCACTGCGACTTTTTCGATTCAGATACAACATAACCTCAAAAAAATGATAAACTATA
>JAPYYV010005691.1:0-19060 GCA_030522625.1 Copidosoma aretas | reverse complement strand
GGCTCTTAAGTGAGGATAGCTTGAGAGGGGCTGCTTGGGTCAGTCAAGCAAGAACGGCGGCACAGGCCGAGCTAACCCTACCTTATTTTTCTTTCAGTGAGCCCCTAACCTATAGTACTTAATGTTGTCATAGTTGTTACCTTTGGTATGTATCACTCTTCCAAATAATTATAAAGATACACATCAGTTGTATCATTTGTACTTGGTAGTACAAACAACTGTAGATTCGAGACACCTTCAGTACAAATTATTTAAGTAGGATTGTAGCACTAATCACACTTAGCTAGTTGCATTTTTCTACTACAAATTTATGTTTGATGGAGACATCTACATACAGTAAGACCCTATCGGCTTTGTTTATCTCCCTTTTGTTTGAGCACACCTTATATCTTTTATTGGCTATTAATTTCTCTGCATAAGGAGCCAACAAATTTTTAGCCCATACAATAAGTCTTAGCTTGTCTGTAAATGATGATAGTAGCAGCTCATTCTATCGTATGCTTCTAACGTTTACTAGTAATATACCAAGGTCATTGTTTACAACATTATGCGCAAAGCTCTCGACACTGCTGAATTCAGTTTCCTTTGGTATACGAGCATTGGCATTAGTTTCAGTTAACATTAGTTTCTCTCAATTTATCAAGCTACTCACATTTGGGTTTAAAGGGGTATTAAGTCTCACTCATATTTCTTTTTAACATTCACTTAAACATTGCTGGTCTCATTTTAAAGTATATGATCAGTATATTAAGCAGATAAATACACAATCATAGGATCTATGAAAATTTCTGATATATTTTGGATTATTTTTGCACTTGCCAGTTGATCAAAAATTATATTTTCTTCCACGTGTGTTGGTACAGTCAAATGTTTTCGCATCAACAGTTTATGGATAATTGCGATGTCTTTTAAAGAATCTTTAAAACATATCCAACCCCGAGCTAAACTTTTAAAAAAAATTTTCTCTTTAAATAATACATTCGTATTCTTCTTAAAAATTTTCAATTGCGTTTTAAATTTTCAAAGGTAGTTTATTTAGTACTTCTAAGCATTATAAATTAATAAATCCATGATTTACTTTGAATTTCTGGAATTTTTCTTTACAAACGATGATCCTTCCGGGAATTTGCCGACTAGACTTAATGAAGTTTTTAATAATTTCAATTACCTAAGTATTACTATTAATTTTAGGTAGTTGATTGTTTACTGACTCACTGTTATATTGACTTTCTAATGCAAGAGTTGGATTTAAATCTTTAAAGGTTTTTATCGTACTTAGCTGATCGATATTGTTTGTGTGATTCTTCCGTGCTTTATTTTTAAATACTTTTATGAATGCATCGGTTACAGCAATTATCAAAGACTGTTAATTTTAAAACGTGTCATTTGAACTTTTTATATTATTAGGATAAGAGCGTATTTAAGAGTTCTATTTTTGATGGTTAAGTAATATATGATAATCATAATCAAATTTTCGGCTTAAAATATCAAGTAATTCATAATGATTTTAGAAATATCTCTTTTATTTTAATTCTTTCGCTCCACTGTACATATTATTATCAAGGAAATCCAGCAAAACCCTGCTACTCTTGACTCTGCGCATAGTCAACTTTATCACACACTGCAGTAGCATAATCATGAAACATCATATTGCATCCATCATAATGTAGGTATTTATCCAGCACTTTATAAGAACGCGGAGAACCATCATATGATGGCATCTTATAATTATACTCATTGTTGAAATAATAATCTTCTTCTTGATCCTCTAAGTCTCTAACTTTTCCAAATCTACTGTTTTTATCTTCATACATCTTTTAACTTGATGTAACTATGAGTGTTGTGGTATGTAAAGGAAAATATTTCATTATAGTCTTAAAATATATTTAACATACACGTATTCTATCGATCATAAAAAAATTACGTCCATGATGCTAATAATATGCTTTTTTTTTACTAAATATTTGCACTACAGCTAAAAATCTGTAATAAATGTAATTAAAAACAAGATTTATTCTTTTTGGTACCTTCAATCTTGACTGTAGTGTAACCTTATTCCGTATGTGAGTATGTGCCATGGGTTTATTAATACCGGTGTACTATTAGAAATATAACAAGTGTAGAGTAGATAGCAATGTTGGCGACGCTAGCTATTGTGTGAAACACTGATATGCTTGCCGTCAGGACGATAAATGTACGCTTGTGAGTGTACCTATATTAGGCAATGAGTCCTTAAGTGGTACTGTAGGGGAAAGCAGTCAAACACTCATTGTGTATTTCTATGCCTTGTTGATTTTGTATGTATTGAATATGATCTTTATGGTAAATATGTTTTCCGTCAAAAAAGGAAATAGATTTTGTAGTATGTAGAAAAGAATTATTATCATTAAGGGATTCCATCTACGCTCCAGCCACTGTCTGATCTGCATTTACCGACTCGTTTTCTTCATTTACGATTTTGATGCCTTTTTCTTCACAATCATGCGTCATTTTTCGAGTATATTATTAAGATAATATGATCATGAGAAAAAATATTTCTCTTAGTTTTAAATGAGTATATAAGAAAAATACTTTAATCGATAAGTTTGAAACGGTATATATTGCGGGTGTCAATTAACACTTAAAGTCGTACGAGCGTGGCAAGCGTGTCGTTTCTTTTTTTTTTGGTTTCGCGAAAAATTAGTGGAGACGGGGATTTTCAAGTATAGCGTCAGTCATTGACGATTGTGTGCCTGTTATGTCTGTACTTCAAGATGAAGGGAGGACGTCGTGAATTCGACTAACAAATAATTTTATTTTATTCGTTGAGAACTAGTCGTCGACTCCACAGTCTTATTTTGCTCGCACTCAGTATATGCTTTCTAAAGTGTCGTCAGCTCGACGCTACGGTGTAGAGTTACCGTCGAGCTGTGTGGGTAGCGTAAGTAGTGGATATCAGTGTGAGGTACGCGACCGAGCACACGAACACTGACCTACTACACTTGATACATCTGCCGTCTGTTATCGTACGTCCTTGTGAAGTATTCGTCGTAAGTAAGAATTCTTTGAAGTTGATTGAATGTATTATATGTTCAAATGTAATTTAAACAGGAACGATTTGAATGCAAAAGGTGTCATGTTAAAAACCAAGTTATCACTTTAATGAGTTGGAATAAATTTTACAAAGTACAATTTTTACCGGATACAAAATGAATGTGAAATACAAAATTTTGTAAAGGTTTTAAATTCGCAGATATAAATAATTATGCCTTAAAGTTACCGTTTGTTTACAATAATTACACTTAAACTTACTTAAGTAACGCTAGTTCAACCGCTGCTCACGCTTATGCAGTTGCAAGTTCTTCCGTGGATGATCGTAGCGTCAAATCTTAAATTACACGGGAACACCCGTGACTAGATAGGTAGTAGGCTGCTCTTTTACGTCGGAGACCCTTTCCGACGGTCCTTCTGCTTGTACCGCTCCTCTGACGTACGCTTCAAGATTACGGACCGTTTCGCTTACACAAGATCCAGTAATACTACTTATAATTCCCGAAATCTGATTAACGCGTTGGATTGTTTTACTCTGACTAAGCGCGGCTTGAAAGGTTTCTAAAGTCTTACTTTCGTTTAGCGGAACGAATCCGAACACTACTTATAATCTTGGAAGTCAAGAATTAGCGAGTTGGACTGTGCTTCTTACACTGATTAAACGCGGCTCAAAAGATATTAAAGACTTACTCTTGTTTAGTCAGGTCGCGATCGAACACTCGAATCTCTGCAGTTACTCAGAGTTTGCCTGACAGAACAGTAAAAGGCGCAGGATGGTACGCGGGAGGAGCTTTTATACTCTCGCGCTTAAGGAGGGCCAGTCGAGTTGGTATCCAAATAATCGACGCAGTCCAGTTATTACTCAGTTCCAAACAAAGCCCGATGGTTAAGATTGCTGACCACTTGCGCTTCCAACGCGTACTGATTTCGAAAAGATGTTTAAAAACATTTATTAACAGAATCGTTTGCTAAAGGTTTTGGAGCGGTGGTTTTACAAACTATGTCGTAATGCTGATCGCCCGCATTCTTACTTAAGTAGGTTCGAAGTTAATAATACAAAGTTTTAAATACACTCACACATACAATTAAACACATACACATGACCATAATATGTCTTAGTGCTGATCGTTCGCATTCTTACTTAAATACATGGCACAGGATATAACATGCCTATATAGTTTTTTTCCGAGCAGGTTTGAAAGTATGTGTGCGGTGACTTAGTATTCATTTATTGTGTTCATGCATTGGATTATTTGGAGTTTAGGAAAGTATGTGTGTGTGCTGGTAACACGAGAGGCGAGAGCAGATAGAGGGAGAACCGAGGTATTGAGTTCGAGCCAGCGCTGATTGAAGAAGAGTTTTTTGCCGAGGGAACTGAACTAAGGAGTCAATCCAAAGGTAAAAGCGAAAGCACTAGCCGCTCTCGGTTAGCAGATCCAAGCAAAAATTTCCTCGGGCGGCTTAATCGACTCCCCCCGAAGGTAGCTTGGATCGCGCTTAGTTTGTACGAGGGGATCTCTTTATGTCGTCCGGTTCGTTGTATTTAATAAACGTTCGTCGTTAATTCAGTTTTCCGTCAAAGTGATCGGTGCGGCAAAGTTGTGGTCTGCGTAATCCCGCATCTCTCTCGCTCTCCTATCGTGTGCAGTGAAATTTCTTCGATTTCACTAATAGGAGAAGTGACGATTTTTAGTTTCTTGAATACGAGAAATATGTAGGTGATTATTTCCGATGGTAGGTTTGAGAAAAAAAGGTAAATCTTACCCGTTTATTGGTTCTGTAATATTCGGTGTTCATCTGTTTCAGGTGACACGTTAATGAGACTTTGTCGCAGTATTAGCTTACTGAGAACACTCAGTAAGAAATTTGCCATTATAATAATATATTAAATGCTGTATGTATAAAAAATAATGCGACGCTGAGTTAAGTTAGTTTTGTTGGGTATTTTTTTGAATGCATAAGATCGAAAATTTCTAGAAGAACATAACTATTTTTCTAGTGACTTTATTTTTCCTACTCCAATCAATAAGTTAGTTCATTATAATTAATTTAAGTATTTCTATCTTTATTGCGGTGACTGTCTGTGTCTTATCTGAAATCGGGAGAATTTTCATCGTTTAGACGGTGCGGATCAAGAGAAGTTGAATCGGCTTCGTGATTCGTATATTCGCTTTTTCACTTGTCGGTCGCTTTTGCCGCGTAAGTCATACCATGTATCCCGGTTGATGTTGTTATTAAACGGACGTAAGACGATTCCATGCGTACGTTTATGAATTAAAATATTATCTAAGTTTTAATAAAGGTTAAAGCCGAGTATGTTGTGAAGGATATTTATCGGTTGCCCTTTGAATTTGAATGTAGCTATCCAATGCGTGAAGAGATTTTGTACGTAATATACTTGATGAAGGTAAAATAGATACACGAAAATTTATATGCATACAACGATCATTTTACTTTTAAATCCTCCTCAAGCTCCATTTAGTCACGCCTAATGTCATATGAATAATTGAATTTACAATAATATATACTGAGCGCTTCATTGCCAAGTGTCAATAATTATATTCGCCGCTGCTTGACTTAGGATAAGTTTCGTTCCAAAATCCTACTGCATGCAGGATTAAAAAATTGGAAAACGTTTCATTGGTACCACTGGCAGGACAAGAATTTCCAGAAATTAAGTGCTTGACTTACTTCTTTTTAAAATGCCACTTGATCGATCTCCACCTGTCCCAGTAAATAATTTAACAACACACTTTTCTTTCGAGACACTAAGCATGTTAAATAATTTAGATCAGCCCCCTAACAATTCCAGAAATAAAAACCGATCAAAGAAGAATAAATCCAAGGGTCAAAATACGTATGCTCTGAGGTCGATTGATGAAATCGAACAGTCGAATACCTTAGTTGAGGAAGAGGGCGTGATCGGTTTTGATTTTGATACTAATGTCTCGGACGTAAATAACAGCAATTCAATGCCGAAAATAATATTACTGACCAATTGTGCGCCAACGAACGGGGCCTGCGTAGGGTCAAAAAACTGTGTGAGTAGCTATCTTGCCTTCTTGAACAATTAGAGAAGAACTTGCGATTAAATTTCGACAATGTCCTTCGAACGCAGGAGCAGACACGGTTACTGTTTGACGAACGAAACATGAACGCACAAAATAAGAGACCGAATATTCAACAAAGAAATCATCCATATCAACCCGTCATTAATTTAGCTGACCATGTTTTTGAGGGAGAGGGACGGGTCATACCGAGTATTCGTATGAAATTACCCACCTTTATAGGTGCAGTTTATGATCAGCCAGCTCGATTCATGCGCGATTTAGGAGAATATTTAGAAGGTATGCCCGTCCTACCTGGAGAATGGCGATATGTAGCGAGTCAAGCTTTAAGGGGCCCGGCGGGTGATTAGTGGATATACATGGCTGATTTGGTTCAAAATTTTCATGAATTTACTGAACGCTTTTACGAAAAATATTGGTGTCAAGAATTCTAGTCGAGTATTCATCGTGACTTGGAGTTTAGGTATTATCGAGTCGAGCGTAATAACTCAAAAAGCGAGTATGTTGTGCATCTCTATGATAAGGTACAACAGCTAGCGAGACCGAAGTCGTCAGGAAATTCGCGCATCATTTTGACGCCTAATTTCAACAAATGATACTCATGAGAGACATACGGGTGGTTCGTGATTTAATTTGATTACTTGATTCTTGTGAGTTGATGGGAAATTTAAATTCACCCTGCGAGAATAAATCATTTAATCGACCTCGTCTGAATGTTAGAGATGCTCAAATTTTGACGCAAAGCGGTCAACATGCTGTAGAGCGCGGGGTTTTCCGGAATGATAACACGCGTAGGGATAGATATAGTAATAACACGTCCAATAATAATAACCATTAGATTAATTCACATGTCAATATTCGCAATAATAATAATAATTTTAATGGCAATAATTCACCTTTAAATTCGAGTAATGTGCATACCGAAAAGGCGGCAGGAGAGAATTGGCGTGAACGTGCTCACATAAATGATATTGATGTTATTACGCCGGAAAACTAGACGACAATATACATCCATTTTCTCTGGGGATTATACCATCGTATGACGGAGACTCTAAAGAGATACATTGTTCTGATCTTGATAATAAACAATTTTAATCATTTACATTAAATAACAATAAGTTTTATCCACAGGTTGGTGAGTCACAAGGCTTTATTGCTGATATTTATTCGGTTGAGCTAGCATCGCGCCAGGAGTTGTTTGATGAAAGTAATTTTGTTTTCACTTATTCAACTATATTGCGTAATAAGAAGACAATGAATTGCCCCGAAATTCGGGTATTTATACAAGAAGCACCCTTGAATGCATTAATAGATATTGGGAGTCGGGTGACATGTCTTTCGGAACGATTCTGCGAAAATAATAAAAGTTTTTTTAACAGTTGTATGTCGTTTCCGGCAATAAGCATTCAAGCAACTAGTTTTGTAGGAGAGAAATCAGTGAAAATTAGACGACAGCTACGTAGTCTTGTCCAGGTTGGGAATGCAAAGACGGAATTGGATTTTTTTGTTATTCCAAATTGAGTGAAAGGTTGTATTTTGGGCACCGATAGTTTAAGCAAATTACAAGCATCTATCAATTTAAAAAAGGGGACGTTAACGATTTCTGTTGGTAATCAGCCCGAAGTCCTTAAATATGATACAGTTGAAAGTCTTGTAGAACATATCACGATAATTGACTACGCGAAAGTGTTTTCTCCACCACCCATTGGGCGTCATGATATCATGCACACTGACAATCAATTATCTGCGGAAGAGATAGAAAAGATAACTGATGGTATTTAAAACCTATCCAGCGATTAGAAAAGGGATGTGCGGTCTTTAATCTTGCGATACTAAAAAATTTTTAGCGACGAACCCAGTTGTTTTAAAAGTTATAAGTATAAATTAATTCTTCGCGATAACGAGCCATTTTTTAACAAAAATTATCCTGTTCCAATTCACCTCAAGGACACGGTGAATAAGGAAGTCAAAAGAATGATTAAGTTTTTGGTAATAGAACGATCGCATAGGCCGTATATAAGTCCACTTCGTCCGGGTATTAAGAGTAATGGTGCTGTCCCATTATGCCTTGACGCCCGAGAGGTAAACAAACGTTTAGAGAATGATCATGATGGTGCTCTTGACATCGATGATTCGTTCAAAAGATGTCAAACTATTGGGGTGATGACTAGTTTCGATTTGACGGCCAGTTTTTGGCGAGCTCCCCTTCATATGAATTCACGGCCGTACACGGCATTTGTGCACCAGAGACGAACATACCAGCATTGCAGAGTTCCGTTCGGTCTAGAGGTCAGTGGTGCCGCGCTATCCCGAGTTGCTGAACTGATTCTAAAGGAAGTATCCAAATTTGTGTATGATTTTATTGTCGATTGGGTATGTGCCTTGAGTGAATTTCAGGAACATTTACGATACTCGGAGAAGTTATTTGCAATTTTGTTAAGGGAGAGAGTGACAGTTAACTTCGGGAGTCTGATTTTTTGTTGTACTGAAATTCAATTTCGGAGGCATATCCTCACGAACGAAGGAATCCTAATTGACCCTGATAAAGTCAGGGTGATCCGGGAATTTCCTATATCAACGACGATAAAACAATTGTAAGCATTTCATGGTCTCGTTAACTTTTGTTCAAAATTTTCAGTAAAAATAACGCATACGATTCAACCATTGTTATCACTTCTGCGCACAAAAGTTAAATGGGCATGGGGTCCCGAGCAAGATACCACGTTTCGTAAGATTAAGAATATTTTTATCAACTATATGATTCTTGCCCATCCGTAGTTGGACTGTCCATTTATCCTTTATACCGATGCAAGTCTGAACGGGCTGGGTACAATTCTATGCCAATTTGATGAATTAGATCGAGAGTGAGTCATATACATAGTGAGTAGAACACTAAAGGGAAGCGAAAGTAAATATTTCACGACGGAGTTAGAATTATTAGCAATCGTTTGGGCTCTCGAAAAATTTAGTCATTCCTAGTCGGAGGTAAAGTCATTGTCAAAACCGATCATCGAGCGCTGTCATATCTGTTTTCGTCCCAAACTTTCAACGGGTAATTAGAGAGATGGATGCTTACCATCCAGAGTTACGATTTAGAGATTTAACACATCAAACGTTGTGGAAATAAAGCAGCTGATGCACTTAGCCGACAATTAAACGATAAAAAACAAACAAAAATTAAAAAATTTGATACATATACTCTGTTATTGCGAAAACCCAACTTTGATATTGTAAGGGAGTTGAAAAATTGAGAGACAATACAGGTTAATGAGCCAAAAAATAAAATTTTAAAGAATAATTTTCAACGTCAGGACATCATCAAAAATTATGATCTCATCCATGAAATTTCGTATGAAAAAATCGGGAAGTACAGAAAAATCGTTATTCCACAAAATTTTTTGAAGCAATTTGTGTGGGAGGTCCATGAAATATACGGTTATATAGGTAGTAAAAACTGCATTTACATGATAAGTAAATATTTTACGTGCTCTAAGTTAAAGAAATTTATAACCCGAGAAATAAATTTTGTTTATCATGTCAAAAGCCAAAGCCGTATACAATGAGCAATTGTTTTTGAAACTCCACCAATTATACCTAAAAAGCCCGGAGACTTATTGTCCATAGATTACTACGGTCCCTTATCAACTTTCATGGGAGGGGTTAAATATATCCTTGTTCTTGTTAATGTTTTGATGAAATATGTCTCACTATATCCAATCAAGAGAGCAACTACGTTAAATACCATTAATCGTATATTCCACCAATACATCCCGAGGCATGGGAAACCTAAACGTATCCAGAGCGATCACGGCACTCAATTTATGTCAAAAGTCTGGACAGACATTTTGAAACGTGAAGGAATCGAACCCGTTTTTTCGGCTATATGACACCCTCAGAGTAATAACGCGGAGCGGGTGATTAAAGAGCTCGGAAGATTTTTTAAAACTTTGGCGTCACAAAAACATTTGGGTTGAGCCATATATGTTCCGATCATTCATTCTATTATGAACGAAAGATATCATGATACAATTAAATGCACTCCTTTAGAACTCCACTTGGGGAAAGTACCAACGTATTTTTGGGAGAAATAGCCAAGCAGCCAAGCAGCCCCCCCCCCCCCCTCGATTATAACCAGGTCATCTTGGCAGGTGAAAAAGAAAGAAAAAAGATATTGCACGTGCGGAAAAATACGAAAGTCACAAGTTGAGGGAATATAAAATCGGTGATACGGTTCTTGTTAAGAAATGCAATTTTTCTATGGCAGACACGTGTATAACGGCAAAATGTTTACATGTGTACGATGGTCTATATGTGGTGACTCGTAGTATTCAAAATGGGAAATATGAAATTACAGAATTGATAAACGGTAAGAGTCATGGAATACTACATGGATCGTCCCTACGACCATACTCTCCGGAGATCGGGAGGCGGCCGTCAGCGCAGGCAGCGGCTAAACCGCAAGATCAAACGAATGATGATGCGATTGAAATCAATCCAGGAATACATCATGAGGGTACGTAGAGAGCTGTAGGATCAGAAAGTGACTCATCAGCCAGCCTCATCCAAAACTGTTGGCCATGAGATGGATGATGAGAATATCTCGGTCATAAATTTTGAAGAACCATGAGAAGAATTAAAAAATCTTAACATCAATGAATAATTTACCGCATACTTGTGTGAATGGTGATTTAAATCATAAAAAAGTATCTCTGGTCTCGTCACGTTCTTTTTTTGTGTTGTTTTTTAGAAGGAATCTGAATTGACGATTATTTTGAGACGTACCGAACGAGCGATTCAAAAAACCCAACAGTTGATAAATACAAATTTACTATGAAGGGCACGGAAGATTCAAAAACGAACATACCTAGATGCCAGGCGAGAACGTCGCCCTTATATCGCGGCCCAATCAGCAAGAAACTTTTCAAATGAGACGTGCGCAATGCATCTACACAAACCGATGCTCACGCCAGATGGCCGGATCAGACAGATGTGTCCCAGGGCCGGAGCCGGGAATCACTCGAGCGACGCATCGAACGATTTCAGGCTAACCATGACATTCACCATTTAAAAACTAGAGGCATTATTTTACCTCGCGAAATCAATTCCGGTCAATTGTGTTTAGTAGATTTTTGTGTTTTGTCCTTCATGTTTTCATTATGCATTAAATAAAAAATCCTTCTTTGTAATTTTTGTATGTCGCACTGATGAGTCGAGTCCGAGGATTCCAAAGGGAGCGGAATCTGCGAGTTTTGTTGGCGATGAGAGGGGAGATCGACTTCGTCATAACGAAGGAAAGGGACGGACTAAAAAAAACATTGATAAGTAAACAAGTATGGAAGCCCTGGGTCATTGTTGGTTTGAATAAATCATGTAGAAAAAAAAAATATTGTATGGAGCCTAAAAGGCTAATATAAATGACATTGATCTATTAATGGAATCCAAGCGATACAGTACAATACAAAAAAAATTTTCTTAATGGAAAAGATAATTAAGATAAAAATAATAACACACACTAATAAACTATAGGCAATGCTAGGGAAAAGTTAAATGTGAAAAATAAAAAGAAAAGTAACATTGATTGTATGTAAGATGATGAAAGCCTTACCAAAAATTATGCATATATTTTGTACATTTTTGTCAAGGGAGGAAAAGAAGAATCATAGATTCTTCAGAGAAAAAAGCAATTTTGCATCTTTATTTGTATATAATTGCAGTTAAGACAGTTAAAACAATCATTGAACCTAATTATCAATATCCTACTACAGAAGATAACTCTTTCGTGAACTTTCTCTTCCTCAAGACATGTACTTGGTACCAAGTAAAATCAGTCATACATAGGCAAAAAGACAAAGCTGGAGGTGCTGACATCATACATACCTGTGTACTAAGAATATTCAGTGAATTTATATTTTGGCCTGTAGCTAATATTATAAAAAGAGCTATTAAAACAGGCTATCACACTATGCTTTTTGAAACGGCAGACCTTGTACCAATTCATAAGAAAGAAGATATGTATAGTATAAGCAACTTTAGACTGACATCCCTACACTTAAATTGAGCAAAAATTTTTGGAAAAAGTATCATATGAAAGTCTAATAAAATTTGCAAAAGACAACAGCCTTATTGCAGATGATAAGTTTGGGTTTAGAATAGGTTTTGGTTGTAATCATGTACTCGCAAAGGTTAGCATCTACATGTGTGAAGGCTTAAATGAATTAAAGCCGATTGTAATTGCTCTTATAGATATAACGAAGGCAATTGATTGTGTTCATAACTAAATTCTATAATCTAAGCTAGAAGGAATAGGGTTCAAAGACGTGGTGCTCGAATTATTCATCAACTCCCTCAGAGATAGAAAAACAAAAACTATCGTAAATAGTGTATTCAGCACTACAAGGCAGTTAGAATTCAACTCATATAGGGTTCAGCTTTAGGCCCATTATTATTCTCATGATATATAAATTTTTTATTGAAACATTTTAACAAAATATATTATTTTGCTAATGACAAAGCTGCAGTTTGTGACGCAAATAATTGGAATAAATTTGAAATAAAACTGAAACCTACACTTGATATAGTTAATTCTTGTTTATATACCAACAGTTGAGATAGCAATGTGCAAAAAAACCAAAGTTATAATGTTTAGAAAATCTAGTGATTCAGGACCAAAAATTTTAAAATAATAATAAATGGTCAGACTATTACGCGAACAAAGATTGCTGTACAACTAGGGATTATAATTGATGATATCGTTAAAACGGATAAGCATGTACACTCTGTAGTGGAAAAAACTAGGTGTATACTGTATATTTTCTATAAATTATCATTTGTATGGGATACTAAAAACTAGGGACGAACGTGAAGACTATATGAAAAGCCAAAATATTACTTGAAAAAAATAAATGCCTCTTTAAATTAATAGGCTGTATAGTAGTTTAAGAAAACATATATATACTGCAATTAAAATAATTAATGTACAACCTGCTAAATTAAAAGCAATTTATAATGAGAGGGATATCAGAATTTCAAAAAATTAACAAACTGGATAAGACTTAAAGTGTCAAATATGCATAGGATATGACCAAACATAATACTCACAAATTTTTGGTTTATTAAATTTTACTTGAATTCTTCTTTTTAATTTCTTGCATATTTTGTTTTTGTATTTTTTTCAATTCTTTTTTTTTGTATAATGTTTATTTTGTTTTCTGTCTTCCTTTTACTGCTTACTTAGACCACGACTGCGTACGGGTATATTTATAGCTGCTTGCAGTATAGTAATTCATAATTATATGTATACATATAATTTATATAGAAAATTTGTAGGAGGACAGGAAAACTCAAAATTAGTAGAAGAGAATATCTTTGGATTAAAGTGTCATACTTTATTCTATATTACTAGCAGGCCTGTACTCTTTTCAACTAGTTAAGCCTTCGTAGCATTAACATTATAGACAAATTGAATGATAAAAATAAACTGTAATTTACGAGCAGAGTGATGATTACCAGGCATTATCTCATACATGAAAGGGACCGATCGATTTTCTTTTCAATCGTCATCAGCGAGCTCTGCTTATTTCCATGGACTTAGAACTAAACACTTTAAATCGCAATAAAACTAAAACTAGTTGAAACAATTTTAAATTTTCTTAATTCTAAGAAGTAGCGATCTTACCGCTTATAACCCGGATCAATAACTGAAATATTATTAACAACATTTGATTAGACGCCCGCATAAATTACGCCAGCCACCTATAAAGAAAATACCTTAAAATAAACTAGCTGACCACGCCAGGATACAATACACAAACGAATAGATCGCTAGAGAGAAGTCACACCGCATTAGCCAACTTCATAAAAACGTACTCTGAAACTTATATTGATTAGGACATTCGCTGATAATACTTAAAACGCTAAACTAAAGAAAAAGCATAATTTTTTTACCTCTTATAACAAAGTTTAGCTACAATAAAATAAATAACCTAATATGTTAATCGAAATAAATATTGCTCTTAAACAAGGATAAACTTGAATTTTTAACGACCGACTAATAAAAAACATCTACTTAAACATTCACTAAGAAAATAAGCCCATTCCGATGACCGTTTGTATAAAGCCAAATATAAACAATCTATCGGTTAAACTCAAGGTTAAAATTACGCTAGAGAGCAAACCAGACTGTAGTGTTTTTGCAAATTACAGATCACTTAATACATCATTAGCAAGCTGCCATCACTGACAGAAAACAGCATAATTAAAAC
Source organism: Copidosoma aretas (assembly GCA_030522625.1). Lineage (NCBI taxonomy): Eukaryota > Metazoa > Arthropoda > Insecta > Hymenoptera > Encyrtidae > Copidosoma > Copidosoma aretas. The sequence goes on along the minus strand of JAPYYV010005691.1, from coordinate 4,701 downwards.
TATAATAAACTGAAATAAATTACTATTCGCACAATGTATAGAACCAGGTTGATAGAAAGAGAACGTTAAACCCTAATAAAAAATCATATTCTATTCAAAATTACCAAGTTTCTAACAAGAACAACATAATTAATGTCTATGCGAAAATATTTGTGTATCTTAGAGATGGACGTGGATGACTATCCTAAGGAGATACTAAATATATAAATACCAAGAGTGCTGTTTCAGCATTGTAAAATGACGAACCCAAATATAGCACTAGATACGCTAAGCCTATGAAACAAAGGGCACGTCACAAAAGTAATTTGAAAATGATTCATCTCTCTTGCCAGCATTTAGTCAGGTCCAAGACAACGACATGCCATCACCTGCAAAAGACAGCGACGGATAAAATCTGCAATATGACCCACTATTATTCACCCAATTCATTTGCGAAACCAAATCAACGAAAGCAGAAATTTTTACAGAAATAAATCACAGTCCATGTGACCTAACCACCTTTAGAGTAGTATTTTGAAACCTGATTAAGAAGCGATACTTTAACCAAGGTTGTCATCAACAACATAAAGAAAAAGACTATGAGAAAAATCATATTTTTGTATTGAAGCTATGCTCGTAGCTATAATTTTAGTTATAGTAATTAGTTTGGCGTATTATGTTTAATAGTAGCATAGGAACTAGTTTATGTTAACAATTTGCTATTGTGACAGAAAAAAAAGGAGAAATGACTAAAAAAAAAGGAGAAAAAATATTAGAAATTCGTAAATGTAAAGGACTATAGAGTATAATATATGCTTATACGTATACATGATAATATAATTACATACATATTGTGACAATCATGTATGTTTCTAGATTGAAGCATACATGGTAGTTAATAAATTAGAAGAAATTGTAATCCTCTAATATTTTTATTCCATTCCAGTAACTTTTACTTCAGACACCATCGAACAAAATATAATCCGTATTTTGTTCGTCTATTTTCAACTAATTGCATAAAAGACTTGACAGATACATCTCTTTATTTTTATTAAACTCATTACATGACGAAACTAAAAAAATAATTATAAAAGTGCATGGAAACTATCAGATCAATATGGACAAACAAATTTTCTGTAGTAAAAATAGAAGGTAAAGGACAAATATCAGCAACAGAACAAAAATACGTCATCCATCAAAGACAAATTTTTAAATTAGATAGCTAAGGTCCACTTTAAACACCATCGAATCGTCTTTTGTAGTTATACATATAAAAAGATGTCAAAGTCCCAAAAACTTTGATACCACATCAAGGTTCCCTAAACTTCAGAATATAGTATGAAGTGAAAATTTAGATCTTAAAAAATAGCTGCATCTGTGTTTCTAAAACAGACTGGAATTATGTGGTATATCACCTGAGGTCCTGAAAAAGATAATGCAGTCTAAACAAGTACAAATGAAGATATAGTAACTATCATGGTATATCCTTTACTTTTCTTGAGCTTTTCTTGTTGTCTATTTCATTTTTTGAGAGAGCATGAGAAACATGAAGTCATCCCTCGATATAGCAGACTTTGTATTCCATAACTTCGTGCCGATACAACCGAAGCAAGGTGACGAAATGCAATAGAGACGAAGGACAACCTTAAAACATTGATTATTAGAACACCTTCTTCTTCCTTGACTTATAATTATAAAAGGAAGGTTTCGACTGTTTTTAGTTTAGCAGTGTACTGCCACTGACAGAGGGCAGTTATTTTAATTTTAATTTTTCATCTTTTATCAAGTGTAGTCTGATTTGGATTTATAATTGAAGTAGTCTACTGCCACTCATCAAAAGCAGTTATCTTAATTGCTTCAAGTATTTCACCATAAAGATTTATATGTTACACTTAAATAAGTGTAAAAGTTTTACAATCAATAAAAATGATTATATTACAGAAATTGTAAATCTATATAATTAAATATATTATATTAAATTTACCGAAATACAGATATTTATAGTAACAATAAGAATATGTTTCAAGGGAATGGTATACAAGATTTACGAATTGTATAAGAGAACACTAAATATAAAAAAGAACTCCGAAAAAAGAGAATATTTCCAGTGTCGCTTATGATATTGATGATGATAATGGTAGTAGCAGCAGTAGTAAGATAATATGATGATAATAATGATGTTGATGATCATGATGATGTTGGTGATGATGATAATAATGATGATGATGATTCTGTTGATGATGATACTGTTGATGATAATGATGATGATGATGATGATAATGCTGATGAAGATGGTGATAATGATTATAATGATGGTGGTAGTGTTCGTAATGAGGATTTGGCTGATGATGGTTATGATGATGATGATGATATTTATGATTATGATGGTGATGATGATGTTATCGATTGTAAAATCGATATATAGAAACACAAATTACTCAGTAAGTTCTACTTATATTTACACATATATACATTTTCCTCTTCTCTTTAGCAAATAAATAAGTAAACAACCAAGCAGTTCGACATTCATTATGTCCACGACCCGTAGAAGAGTGTAAAATGAGTCATTTAATTTCCAATATTTTATGGAAATAGAGTAAGATAATTAAGTTTTTTTTTTCAACACACCTTTCCATACAGTTTGTTTCTTAATATATTGGTATAAATAAGTAAAGTTGTATCCTTTAATAAAGTAGCATTAAATCATTTTTATAATAATTTGTGACACTGGTAGATATACAAGGTACATCGTAGATTTTTTTCTACTTTTTTCTCGATTTATTGATGGAGCTGTCGCATAAATGAAAATATATCAGTTTTTGTAATAAAATTTTTCAATAATAATCCGATTTACGAGACCCTACTACATTATTCGGTAATAAATAGATTATTTTAAGGGGGGATTTTTGCCCAACTTTACCTGTTCTCAAAAATAGTAATAGAACTGATAATAGCGGAGACGATTAAAAATTATTATTTTTTTATGATTATCTAACATTTATCCTTTACACATCAATGATCCTTCTATAAATAAAAATTTTTCTAAATTATTACTAGAAATTGGTAAAGGAAAAATAGTTAATTTAAAAATTCCAGACTGATGGAAAACCAATGATGTATGTTCTTCAGTTTTAAAGGCTTCTGATGAATACCAGGGGATGTGACAACATATTATAGCATTGATACTGCTACATATAAGGAAGTTGACAAATGCGATAATAATATACACACAAATTTTTTGATTTAAAATATAGAATAATATTGGTAAGGTCTTACCACGACTTAAATTAAATTTCAAAGTAGGAGAAATAGTTATGTTAATCAGAAATTTAAGTATCGCTGATGGTTTGTGCAGCGGTACACGATTATAAATCATACAGCTATTTGAATTTCATATTGGAGCAGAAGTTATCACTGGCGAAAAGAAAGAAAACAAAGTTTTTATACATAGAATCACTTTAAATACTGTAAATACTTCCTCTCTTCCTTTTATTCTGTACAGAAAACAATTTTCTTTAGTTTTAGCTTTTTCAATAACCATAAACAAATCACAAGGGCAATGATTTGAATCTGTTAGCTTGTATTTAAAAAACTATCGTTTTCTTACGGTCAATTATATGTAGCACTATCAAGATGTAAAAATAATAAAAAAATTTTTGTTTAGTTAGAATCAGAAAATAGTTCGGATTTAAGTATATTGTGTGGCAAGAAATATTCATTTAAAAATTAAAAAAAAAAAAAGAATTTAGAAGTTCATTTATACAAATGTCTTATAATTTCTACTGTCAGTGTTAACATTTTTTTTTTTTTTTTTATTTTGTCTCCAAATAACTTTTTTTGTATATATCTATACAAAAAAAGCAAATCATTTCAAAATTAAAAATAGAAATAAGATTTTGAGATCCATTGTATTACATTTAATGATAATTATCATCCATCTGCTTCTTTTCGCGATTTGTAGAGCAATTTTTATAGAAATTATCAAGCAACTCGGTATGTTTAGAAATTTTAATATTAAAAAATTTCTGATAGTTTTACCTGTTTTAACATTACTTTACATGTTCTTCTTTACATCACATAGATTCACATCACTTTACTTAATTATACAAAATTTTCATAAAGTATTGCGAGGATTTCCACAACAAACAAAATCCAATGCGCCCTGACTGTACCCCTAGGGTGGTGTGGAAATCAGTCGCTTGTCCTAAATTCAATAAAAGTTAAGACATAATTAGAAGACTCATTTAATGTACATCAATAATGTAAGGCGGAGTAAGAAATATATATATATATACATACATTTTTTTTTAATTGTATAAATTATAAGAGAAATTCGAACAAAATCCCTTTATTTGTGAGACGGTCGTTGGTCGGCACGTAGCGGTGTACACCTATACATATATCTTACTATATATATAGTTGTAAGGAGTCTAATTTCTTCAGCCCCCCTCGCCCCCCCTCACCCCCCCCCTCAAATCACGGTCCTATCGTGTTGATTTTTACGTGTTTTTGACGATCGTCAATTGTTACCTGGCCCCCCCTCACCCCCCTCACCACCCCTCGCCGCCTCCTCCCAAATTCGATCGTTTTCTCCGTGATTTCACGTAAAAAAAATGTTTACCTTTCTGACTGGCCCCCCATCAGCCCCCCTCACCCCCCCCCCCTCAGGGACTTAGAATTTTTCAGGTTTTCATAGATCCCCCGAAGATGGCCGAAGTCACC
>JAPYYV010005690.1:0-39421 GCA_030522625.1 Copidosoma aretas | reverse complement strand
AATTGTTTGTTGTAGCCTACAAACTCGACCTCAGTTCCCTTCTTTAGTTTTCCACGCTCTAATCTGCCACTCACAACTGTTCCTCTACCAGGAATAGAGTATACGCCCTCAACTGGTAATAAGAACGGCTTGTCGAGATCTCTGACTGGCACCGGTACGTGAGTATCTACAGCATCTAATAACTGAAGTATCGCATCCCTTCCTATTTCTGGATTTTTTCCCTCAAGAGCACAGAGAGCACTTCCTTTGATGATTGGAACTTTATCTCCATCGAATCCCATCCCAGACATAACTTCTCTTATTTCCATCTCTACAAGCTCAACTAAATCAGCATCAGCAGTATCCACCTACAAATTTTATCATCAATAACAATTATAAAATCTAGACGTTGTTTTAAAAAATGTAGAAGTTTAGAAGTACTTTATTGATGAAAACAATGATATGTTCAATGCCAATCTGTTTTGCCAGGAGCAAATGCTCTTTTGTCTGAGGCATGGTGCCATCAGTGGCAGCAAGAACCAAGATAGCGCCATCCATCTGAGCCGTACCAGTAATCATGTTTTTAATATAATCCGCATGGCCTGGACAGTCTGTGTGACCGTAATGTCTCTTCTCTGTCTCGTACTCGATGTGTGCCACATTTATCGTAATACCTCTCGCTTTCTCTTCTGGGGCCTTATCAATTTCATTGTAGTTTTTTGCCATTGCCAATTTTTTTTCTGCTAAAACTGTGGATGAAAAAAAGGATCGTTATTAATTTTACAGATGAGAATAGATATTATTGTTACCTTGAGTGATAGCTGCAGTAAGGGTAGTTTTTCCATGATCAACATGGCCGATCGTGCCTATGTTTAAATGAGGTTTGTCTCTTGCAAATACAACTTTTTCAGCATAAAACCTCTGTCCTGTGATTCTTGGCAAGTAGATCCTGTTGCACAATTGATTGCATTTTTGCTGTAACAAGAAAATTGTAACTATTAACACAGAACAAAATACTAATCAAACACTAACAGAAATTTAATACTTACGAATTTAGCGAGTTGTTTGGCAATACTAATGTGCCGTACGCTGTGCCTCAAGACTGAAATTAAAAAATTAATGTTAAAATTGGACAAAAAGGCTGATGCAATAGAACAAGTGCTATGTTTATGTATCCCCGGCTCCCATATAGAGGTTCACTATTTGAGAAAAATAAACAGCAGCAATAGCAAGCTTGTATATAACCGCATATATAACTTGGTGCATGGAGAAAGAATCGAGGGCAGGTCTGATCGCACGTTATTTGTGAATTATATCATTAATAGACTTTACCAGGATACAAAATAGTTCTGGCTGAAATCAACGCCATAATTTTCTAACCACAATTATGATTTTCGCTTAAGTTTATATTAACAACACGCACTCGCATCACTCTGACAGTAAACCATCAACTGATGAAAACGCGTGCACCCCAAAAATCATGGTTGTCGGCGGCAGCAGCAGAGCAGACGAAATTAATATATATACGGTATTACCTAACACAACCTAAAATTAAAAACAAAAGAACTGTTTCTTGTAATTCATAAAAAATAAAGAAGTTCTTATATATTTTTTGCTTATTGCTTGACACATCTTATTCGAACTCCAATATTAGATTCTTCGTATTTTGTGACAAATTTTTCAATACCTTGTTTTGTTCGTATAGTTGTTTTATTGTTGGGTAATAAGGATGTGTCAGTGGTAATTCCATGTTTATCATAAAGTTACAACAGTTATTACTGAATTAGAAACGTTAGCAAGCAAGTATCTCTATTATAGTACTGTAGAATTTTTTAATTATTTTGCAAAATTTTCATAAGTTTATATGTTGTAACATTATATTTTAACAAATTATACGTTTCAGTAATCATGGCAGGTATTTTGCAGTCAGTTTTAAGGATCAAACGATTCGATGTTCCACAGCAAATTCGTCATAAGTATTACACCCCCAAATGGAGAGAAGAACAGGGATTACCTCGGAATCCCAATTCCTTTGGCCCATTAACAAATCTACCAGATTACTCGTTTAAAGATGGAAGGCCAGTTCCCTACGGTTCTAATCAAAAGCGCCGAATTGACAAGCAGCGAGAATATTTAGTAAAAATAAAAACGTTAGTCGATCAAGTTGACGGTGCTGTGGAGAGGCACAAGCTGTTGCAAGAAAAAATTCAACAAGAAAAACAACAGATTATTGACAGTAAACTGAAAGAAAAAGGAAAAAAACTTTTGGAAACTAGCACCAAAGTTGATGTTCAACTGAATAAATCATAGTTTATATAAGCTGAGTTTGGGGTAATAAATACACGAATAATATCAAGAAGTTTTTTTTTTTTTTAATTTACAAATGTGTATTTACATTTTTTTTACAATAAAGATACTATAAAACTTTGTTGCTTTCTTCGTACTTATTACTTCGTTGTGGCGTATTCTAATGTACTATATTGTCTGAAGAAAGCTCAAAGTAATTTAGTACGGCCCACCTAAAATAAAGTCAAATGAGATATTGATCAAAAAGTGGTAATGTATAGCTATACTAGTAGGTAAAAGTTATGGAGCAAAACATCGCGACCCTCTGCGTGTGTACGCATCAGTTGGCACGCATTTCTGTTCAAGTGGAAGTTTTTTATGGATCGAAGGAAAAGAAAAGGAAATAAAGGGGAACAAAAGGCGAGATACACTTAAAAGATAACACTTTCCTATTATGACGCATAGCGGGGACGGGGAGAGAGCATGCCAGCACGCCAGCAGCAGCTGATGAAGTTGGGCTGTGGCTGTCAGTTGTCGTCAGTGTTGTCACTGTAGTAAGTAGGTACTTAGTTAGAGAGAGGGGGTTTATTGATGACAAGTAGGCACATGTAAGTGTTGTTATTTGACTAAAAGTTAGCAACTATAGCTACTCATATAGGTAGGGTATACCTATTGTTGAGAATAGTCGTATAGCGAGTAGCGGCAAAGTAATAAAAAAGCTTATATATTATATACATTGTAACGTCGGTGCGGATTCGCTTCATGCGTTGGTGAGCAGAAAGGAAAGCAGAACGCGTCTACAGCAAACAGTAAAAAGAGAGATAAGAAAATGTTAAGTTTGACGTTTACTACAATACGCGTTTGCGCTACTTTGTAGGACGACATTGAACTATGAGCAATTGATTAAGTATTTAAGAAAGTGAGTGCTCGAATACGTTTACCAGTACCTGATTTTATTCAGGCCAAGGTGCCTCTTTTTTTTCATCAACGTTGTTAACGCATCGTTTTTTCGTTAAAATCCACAATTTTACGCTCTAACCTGCTCTCTCCACACTTTCATTCCTTTCCCATTTCTGCTGCACCTTCAATTTTTTCAAAATTCACACACGTTTCATCCCAAATTTTAGTAAAAGTACTTTTATTCAAAATTATTGGTAAACCTATGTCAATTATTACACATTAAAATTTTAATTCCACTGAAACGGATAAATAATGAGAAAATTTCTGTGATTTGTGCTTTTTCCTCCAACTTAACGGATTCTAGTTAATTCGGTGTGCTACTTATATTTTATAACACGACTTTGGCTCAGTCCGTATCTGTCACTTAAGAACCATGGATTTTCGTTTCAATATAAATAATCTTCTTCCGAAGAGAATAAATAAGATTACACACACTCTCATACCTGAAGGATTTCGAGGCGATCGACGAGAATACAAGTGAGTTTAAATTTTTTTTGCAAACCTTTTTTTTTATTTCCTACTCATTGACATAAACATCTGGCTAATCAAACCTTAAAAAAAAATTATGTGCTGTAATTTTTAAATTATATTTCAAGTGAATGCCAAAGGTTATTGACAAGAATTTTAGATGACATGGGTGAAGCTTCCGCTAAAGCTCAGGGTCTCAATAAAGTTATTACTAGTGCAATCAAACTTCGTGATACAGATCATATTATTTATCTAATGGTTGACGGCCAGGGAAACAAGTAATTTTGCACCTGTTGAGACAAAACATTCAGAGTACTATCAGATGCATATTTTAAGGTTTATTTTCTTTATTACAGTGGCCTGGGTAGTATTGTTGGTCTCTTGAAGACTGGTGCTAAGACTTTATTTATGTTTGACGAAAATGGTGACCATTATCAGCCAAAAGCTCGATGTATTCTAGATTTTTATATTCATGAATCCCAACAGCGTAAAGGGTTGGGAAATACACTTTATGAGTTTATGCTTGCAGTTAGTATTTCCTCTTTTGTTAATAATGACTTTTCTTTTAAGTATAATCCATCACTGATCTATTCAAACCTGTTTATCATTTAGTACTCATAAGTATAATATAATAGAGCACATCCTGCTGTTGTAGCTCATTTGATAAATTAATTTAGTACAATTATAATAATTATCATCCATTGGATTTTTAGGAAGAAAATTTAAGACCAATAAAGCTAGCTATAGATCGCCCTTCAGATAAATTTTTAGCTTTTTTGAAAAAACATTACGGATTAACAGAAATCATTCCTCAGAATAATAAATTTGTCGTATTTAAAGGATTTTTTGATGACGGTAAGACTTTTGTATATGATTTCATTTTATATATACTATTTGTAAAACGACGCATTTTACTACCTTTCACATTTTTGTTTTTCACTAAACAAATTAATAATAATAATAATAATAATAATAATAATAACAACAATAATTGCATGCTTTCTTTGTCGTGACAAAACTGTCTTCATGCATTATTGTTGGTATGATTTTGCTGTCAACTTAAATGGAAAATAAAAGTATGTTATAACACTGCTAGAATAAAATATATACATTATAAGGTGAAAATTGAAAAATTCTATGCACGTATGTATGATTATACATAAAATCTGCCAAACTTAGGTTTTGAGTTGAAACGTTTGTGAATATCTTTAATAAAATTGTATACAAGATAGTAAAATGTGTGGTATTCATTTTTTATTCATTTTGAGATCAATTTTGTCATGCAACGTTAGTAAACTGTTCATTGTCGATATCATGTAAAAATTTCAGAAATCCAGGATTCACAAACCACTAGATATTCAGGTTCATTTTCACAATTACAGAAATCACGTGATAACAATGTTTCATCAAATAATAATAATAATGATGTACAGTCCGTGAAAAGTACAAGGTACCTAGTCATCAATTAACAAATATTCATTCTTAGTGATTTAATGGAACTAATATTTACTAATAAATGTTTCATAACAATAATTATTAATCAAGAAAATAACGCTGTCATTTAATTTTTACAGATAAATTTCTTACTTTTCCAATTGATTCAACATTTCTTTATTTTCTTTTTATAATTAATGGTTTGAATTTCATTAATTACTCATAATTTTATTCTCTAAGGAAAACATGATTTAATTGAAAATACTTTAAATAACAGTTATAAGTACTAAAAAGAAAATGTTTTTCCATATGATTCAGCGTAACTGGAACACCTGTACGAAGTGCTTATGGACGGTATGCTGCATCACGTCCACCGTGTTCTATGGCCAATGTAAGCTATTGTAATAATATATTTTGATACTCAGTGTAAAAAGTTCCACTTTTTATGCCAGCACGTAGTGTGCAAAGTACCTTATTCCACTGGGTGCGAAAAACTTATTTGCACATGGGTGTATTAATCTTGGTGTTAACACATTGATCCATCAACAAAAAAAAATTGCTCATTGGTTGCCAAAAATCAGCATACAGTATTTATGTGTGGTGATTGTCGCTTTCGCTTTTCTCGGAAAAGGCAATATAGAAACTCCCACTCATAGCGCAATATTACTATTTAATTTTATGTGTGTACGATATTTTAAGCTGTATGTTGAGCATTACAAAAAAAACAAATATTATTGCAGATAATACATAATACTTCTGCAGCGATCGATCAATCAGCAGAAAGTCCAAGGTATGTTGCGTTACTGTATAGTTTAAACTATTTCGAAGCAATCTTTCAAAATGTCATTAATGTTTTTATGTTTTGGAAAAAAGCACCCTATAATTCATAAAAGTCAGATGGTAGAAATTGCATTTACGCTTTGTCAATGTTACTTACCCAATGTTAAACTAATTTTTTTTCATGAAAATATTGCTAATGTTCTTTTGTCTAAACGTGTACATTATTAGCTACTTTATCATTCTGTATTATATTTTTTCCGCATGTTTTTATGTAGATGGTCATGTACTTTTATTTTTATTTTTAGGTTGAATAGAATGTGAACAGCTTTGTTAAAATAAACTTTATCAAGCACCTTACTTATTACAGAAACTGTAAAAAGCATTTCATTCACCACATCTAACAGTTAATGAATGTGTAATTATAAATGGCAAGTAAAGCGTATCCTTAGTAGTAAACTATGTCGGAAATGTTACTATATCAGGGTAAAACATACGTTCAATTATTTTAAAGATATTTATAACATCACAATCAAACTTTACGGTAGTTTAAAGAAAAAAATTAGTTCATCAACTTAAATTTTGCATAACTGTGATTTTAAAAGAGATTATTTATAAAATTACTTACGTATTATTTATTTATACATATTTTTATATTTATATATACACATATATATTTTTCCTGTATTACATTGACTCGAAATAATATTAAAAAATTAATATATTTTACAAATTTTATTTTAATGTTAATAAAATCAGCAACTTCTACAGATGCTTGAAACAAAAATTGTTTTATAACATATAACGTTAAGTTAAAAAGACGTCTGATTAAAAAGGTTCAGATAGAGTAATTTATTCATATACAGGAGCACACAAACTAAATGTATATATTGTAGTTGAAACCTCTATTTTTTCTTTACTTGTATCATTTTGTCGTGATAAGGGTGATTGCAGCTTGAAAATAATTTATTGACTGCTTAAATTATGGAATATTTGATTATTTTGTACTTATCTATTTATTTATATTTTTATTTGCACCTTATGTAATGTTGATTCATTAAATTGTATAACATTAAAATATTTCGTTTTATTTAATAAACCTGTTTATTCTCGTATTGCTTATAATGTGTTGTCCAACGTTAAATAGCGTCCAGTGAAATTGTGTGTAAAAAAAAAAATGAAATTGAATATCAGGCATTTCACTAAGACTTGAAGGACTTTTTAAAATTTTTTATAGATCAACTATCTCAAGACGCAGAGAAATGGAACGTCCTGATAGTCTGAACATAAAAAAAGAAGAGGATTTTGAAAAAGAAAGTATTCATGATAATGTTGAAAATGGTAGCATTGTTAATGAAGATTTTACCGTCGAAGCTGTTCCACCAGTTTCTTTAGATGAAACAACTCAACTTGTGGAAACATTTGATCCAGTAGAGAAATTAACTGTTTTGTCACTGGATAGCATTGATAAAAGTCTACACAAGGAAGCAAATGACGATGCATGCAGTATTATTACCTCTGCATGTTCCCAAGATGGAGTTACAGAAAGCCATCAGACAACTGGTGGTCATCTTGATCTAAAGTTTTACCATTCTCCTTTATGGTAGACTCTAAAATAACTTGCTAATAGTCTTTTAATTATTTTTATTTATGCAAAGAAAATATAAACTTATTGTAACACAAATAGTTCTCACTGTCGTTTTCTATATCAATCTTAAATGTAGTAATTAAATTATTTCTCACGCGCACTTTTGATGCTGTTAATGTAATATGAAAATTTTTGTCACTGGTGCTTGGTAAATAATCAAGTAATGATTACCTAGTTGTCTGAGAAATAATAATAATAATGGATATTCCAAGACGTTTGAAGAATGGTAATAATCATCATCTTAAAATAACAGTTTAGTTTCAAATGAGTAAGAACTTATTTCTTTTGCAGCATTTAAATGAAAAAACGCCCAAATGAAGTCGGATATCACTCATTATGTGAATAAACACGGCAATTACTAGTAGATGTATCAAACGAAGTGTAAGCAAAAAAAAAATCATCATTAATAATGTATACTGAAGCATACAAAATTTGTACGTACACTAAAATAAAGCTGGATTACAAAATCTTAAAAAAAATATTTTTTCATCGCTACTTTAACTTTCGACTCTTGGATACCTTAAGACCGAATATTACATCAGGGTCAAGATCGTAAATACGACCAATAAATTTAACGAGATTCTACACAATTTTAGTATCATCGAATTCATTTTATTATATTAAGCAAAAAATAAGGACAAAATAGGTATAATTTAGAAATCGTTATGCAAATAATTATTACCTGAGGATATTGATCTAGAAATAAAATGAGAACAACAGTATCAAAAATCCTTAATAATTTAATCCTTAATAAAATCGACATTTGTAACTTATAATAATTATTCATAAACATGTGATTAAAAATGAAAAATGCATTCAATAAAAACAGCCGCATTATATCTCATTGCTCCATTTTGAAAAATGGGCTACACAGGTTTCGGAGTGTTTAATATATTGTAAATATACACACAACATGATTGTAAAACTACAGATCGTAAATAATAACTTTTTTATTACAGCTGTTTTACCTAGCTGCTCTAATTAAATATAGTTCTGAACCTTTTAGTACCGTTACTTCAATTTATTTGATAAAAGTTATATTTGGAATCAATTTAATCCACACTTTACAATCTCGCAAAGTATGTAGTGATTGAATTAGAAAAAAAGTTCATTCAAAGATTATTGTATTCGAATTTTAGCCAAGTACAATTGAGGATCTGGATCGAATAACTCGCCTGATGCTTGAGACTGAAATTAAGTTTGCGACCAAGGGGACAATTTTGAAAAGTCCCTGAATCTATTTTAAAAGAACACTAGCTTATGTAGAATGAAAATCCGCAACTTTTTTTTTATTTACAAATTTTTGATCTGATTGTTACTTTTTGAGATAAAAAATATAACCGTACTTATTGAAAACTTAGATTTTCAAAACGTAAATAGCTATTTCTCAGCCAATTGTAATCAAATTCGTTTTAAACTTGGTATGTGGCTTGAAACTTGGCTAGTGTTTTTTTAAAATCGATTCAGGGACTTTTTTAAATTGTTACATTGGTCACGAACTTAAATTCCGTCTCAAGCATCGGGCAAGTTATTCAATCTTAGTCCTTAATTTAAAAAAATCATAGATTGAAATTCGAAGTATCGGTAAAAAAAGGGTTGCGACATCCTTGCAAACAATATCGAATGCTTAGAACACGTACCCTCTTTAAAAATTCATTTTGGTATTTGCAAATATAACTACAGTGTATCCAACGCATTTTCATATTTCTCAGTTCTGGTCACACTTTTGTTTCCATCTAAAAAAAGGAGAATGATACACTTGTTTCAATATACTTGTAAACAAAAATATAATAATTGCACCTCCACGCTACATGCTTGCATTTATGTGCCCTTAACTCGTAGGTCGCACAAAAAGTATGTGTAAGCTGAGTCGGTAGAAGTTTATATATTTTTTAAAATTATTTTTTTTTCAAATATTACACCAATTTATTCCAGTTGGGCTGAAGCATTTAGGAGTAAGGAATCGTCTACTTTAATGACTCGATTCCAAAACGGAATCAGATAAGAATGTTTAATTTCTTTTTTCCCTCCCTTTGTTCATTAATAACGACTTTGTTGTAGATTTTTAGTCTGTCTGAATAATCGATTTTTATTAGCGAACACCGCTTTTTGAATGTGCTATAAGCCACTGCAACGTTATATCAATATTGTCTTTCTCTTTACAAGAAATGCTGTAACAGCAAATTTCACGATCCTGAATTGCTGACAAGTTCCTGAAAAATAAATGCATCAATGAGTATTCTCATAAAGTAATAAGCACTTTTTGTAGCTAAAATATGGTAACTAAACTCACATTCTTTCTATCAGACCATTTTCATCATACGCATGAGGCAAATCCCTCTTATTTCCTAGAACTAAAACTGGTATACCAGCCAGTTGGGGCTTATCTAACAGATTGTGCAGTTCATTACGGCTTGCCTCAATCTTTTCTGGATCTGCTGCATCTACCATATATACAATTGCATTGACACCTCTACAGTAGCGCTCCCACATGGATCTGAATCTTGGTTGCCCACCGATATCCCACACTTTGATCGTCACGTTGCCTTTGGTTATTTTACGCATGTTAAATCCAACAGTTGGAATCATGTCTTCACTGAACTGCCCGGACTGTAAAAATGTTCAGCCGTTTAAAGAAACTGTATAATTGGATTGAAAAAAATTGTTTAAACAGAGAAGTAGACTACCATACACTAAATATGGAATATGATGTGAAGTACAAAACGTAAATATTAAATCAAATGTGTCAAAATACTTGGGATTAACAATCTGTACAAAAACTTCGTTTATTCTTGGACAAATTATATCTCTTTATATTTTAGAAATATCTTTTGATCATACTTCATAATTTCAAACAAACAAAAATGTTGAAAAAGACGTATTGTAAAATAGTAAAAAAATATATATTTTTTAAAAGTACAGGCAAATGGGCAGCTGACATTTGTATGGATTTTCGATTAGCACAGTAGAAAAAGACAAAAACACAGTCTCCCATTAACTAATCAAAATGAGACTATATAACACAAAAAAAATAATCTGTCATTTGATGATTCACACACATAATCAGTCCCAGACAGTTAGTAGCCTTGCAGTGGTTTTTAAAAGGAGAAACAAAGAGAGAAAGCTATCTGTAAAAAAACAGAATTTCATGCAGAATTATTTCAACAAAACTGCAGGGGACAAGGAGGGGCAGCTGTTTGTCTGAGTAACCTAAAAGCGAGTCTCCTTTCATCTAGGAGGAAACGCTGATGGCTACAAGTTTTTACGAATAGGATACATATGCGCCCTGGGTAATTACCGCGATGACGTTGACAAACGTCGTCTTGCCGCTGTACTGGAGCCCGACGAGGGTAAGCTCCATCTCCTCCTTCCAGAAGAGCGACTTGAACCAGTCGAGGATCCTGTTGATGAGGGCCAGCATCTCGAATCCTCAGGTCAAACACTTGTAACACTATTTAACAACAACAAAAACAATACTGCAGCAGCAACAAACTCCTCCTCTGGATGACGACTCCCCGCACCTACAATATATCGCTCCTTCGACAATATTGTATCCTCTCTCGTCGTCGCGGTGGTGGCAATGCGACAGTCCTCCTCCTCTTCCTCCTCGCTCTCCTCTGCTTCTGGAATTTTTTTCTCCTCTGTTGTGCTTTTACAAGGATGAGTTTGTAAAGGCGTGATGACTCGTTCTCGGATACATTATATATTATATATATATAATATTACGCGTAAGTCTCTCAGTGCCAGTATAGTAAAGGATACTGTCGTGGCCGTCTTCGTCATGGGTTACTATACTTGTGGGTGCCGTCACTGGCGTCACTGCCGTCAGTCATAACATAAGTATCGCGTATCGGTCAATCGGTGCCGTCAGTTGTGTATTTTTTATGCGTTGTGTGCATATAAGTATACTAATATGCTTATTACTTACGAATCTTACGATATATCGTATACGCCCACACATCACCCTTAACTTTGCGGAGGCGGTTGCAGGTCTGACGGCGCCTCAGCCTCTCTCAGAGTCCTTTTTTTCATGATAAGTTTTTTACGACAATGAAAAAAATGTATGAAATTTTCATTATAATTTTATCAAATTCAATCGAAGCAAACTCACGAGAAAATATCACGAACACAATTAATCAGTTGTATCTTGACTCGGGATAAATTTTTCACGTACGTGAGCTCTTGAGAAAAGCTGATTGAAAAGCAGTGAGTGAATCAGTAATTAATTTTTAAAAAGTATGTGATGTGATTAATTGAAAGTGAACTGCGCATTTCGTTTAAATATTGTTTCTTAAAAAAATGTTGCATCAAAGCGTGAAATCTTCATTTAATTACTGCATGCATACATTATCCGCACAATATGTGCACAATTGCAATTGTTTTTACCCTTTATGAAAACAATATTAAAAAATATAATCAAAAATAGTTCAATCAATGGTATAAGAAAATAAGGTGTCTCTATCTCTAAAATATCAAAATAAATATCAGTATTTATAAAGATTATTTATCAATTGCGATTGCATTAATTTTATGTTCCCGGTTCTACAGGTATAATATGTATCATCTCAATTCAGCGCTGGAAACAAGATACTTAGCTGAGATGATATCTTGTTCCTTCCAAGCGATGATGTTTATTTACAACTGTACAAGAAAGTAGTGATAATGCGATTAGGTAAAAGACAGCGTTAAAAGACATTTTTTTATGCGTCTGTTCTTAATCGAAACCAAAAATTGCTGCACTCATACTGTTATTTTTTTTTTATTTTTTTATTTTTTATTACATGGTTGTGTGAGCATTTTTTAATAAAAGGTTGCTCAATGATCTTACAATAATAATTATTCCTTTCAGTTTTTGCCCCTACAACCGTTGAATTAAGTATATATAGATACAATGTTTATATACAAAAACCTTATACATTATGTACATATAAATTCAATGAAATCTGATATTTCGTCTGTGACTTGTTTTTTTATTACAATGCAAAGGATAGTTGTACAAAATGTAGTAAAAAATTTGAATTCGTATTAGTAAGTAACACAGACGCTAAACTGAAATTTTGTGAATGAATAAAGCTCGTGGACACACATACTAAAAAAAAAATTAAAAAAGTAATCATAAGTGTTCCAAACTTCTTTGGAAAGAAAATTGATGATATTTATAAGTTTATCGCGTTTACGACACATTTATGATACAATAAGACGCTGAATCCATACAAATTTATTTGCACGAACAAAAAATTATCATCAGATTATTTGAAAAAATTGTATCCCTTACAGCAGCTACGATATTTTATGTGATCGTCTCATTATTTTGATCTCTATATTTATAATTATGTATATGGTTACTATTTCTTTAGGGACTAATATTATTAATTTACTTTAATTGATTGGTCAAAGTGGGTATGACAGATGAAATTATTTAAAACCAATTTTTTTACAATTATTTTTCAAAAAATTTGTATTGTGGAAATTTTTGTACACAACTTTTTTTCGTGCGAAAATAAGTGGGTGAATTCCGACATTGATTTTTATAATAAACACATTTGAAGATACTCATCTTCTATTAAATTGTTTTGGTTTTAATCAATTCAAAGAAATATGCAAAAAATGAGTCCGATTGTTTCATGTAAAAATTTTCAGTCCAATAGCACCCATTCTAAAAGGGCGCGTTCGAATTCTATCGTTCATTCACTTGGATCGTTCGTTCGTTAAGTGCAGTGAATTTTGGAAAAAATTAATCAATGAGAAATTGCAGTGGTAAAATATTGTTCACATAAAACTATGTGATGTGATGTAAAATCATATAATGTGCTTTTGTTAACAAAAAAGCTTAACCGCACAGTTCTAAACACAAATCATTTGTAATTGCCCTTAACGAACAAACGATCTAAGTAATAAACGATAGAATTCGAAAGCTCCCCAATAAAATTTCCGTATTCACGCTTTTCTACCCGTCAGTGGAGAAAAAATAGATTAAAAAATATCGGTGTTTATTTAGAGTTTTTCGTTATTAGGCACAGATTCAAGATAATTATTTCTTTATTTGATTTTATATATTTATAGTACAAAACTAACCTATCTATGTACAAAATATTTTTCATCAATTTTGATTTGATGTTAGATTTCTTTATAAAAATTTAAGAGCAAAGAATTGAAAGTGTTTACGTTCTGCAAAAACAACATAGAGTAGATATGATAAAAAATAATATTAAATGTATAATTCATGATTGCCGTTGCCCAATCGCTCAAAAAAACGTCGAGGCGCATCGTTTTTTTCCTTTTGATTAACAACAATTATAATTATTTTACTTATATACAAAAAACAGTTAAATTAACAGGTGATACTTGAGCTATTACGCGGGGCACGGTATCTCCAGCTGCTCGAATGACAATATTTCACTTATGTTACACATACGATTTATTATCATCGATTTTTTGCAATTCAAATGTAATTTTTTTGTGAAGCGAAGAAACTTCGACAAAATAAAAGATTTCACGATGATATGTTTTTGTGCTATCCAGCAAGTTCGTGTTCTCTTTTCTTCATTCGATGCTTCGTCTCACAGCCGAACATTGTTTAAATTTGTGCTTTAATTTACATAATGTGCAATACTCTTTTCTTTGATAGTCTCTTAAGCGTATTTTTTACGAAGGAACAGTCTTCGTTATATTTTTCTCTTTTGTAAAAAAAACAGATTTGTGCAATTAATTAATCAATAAATTGATGAAATAAAAACCATTAATAATGCAGATTTGAAAAAATCAATACCAGATTGTAACAAAAATTGGATGATTGTATCCTGATGAAACATGCAGAAATGTACAAATATTCAAGAATTTATCAATTTTTGAACTTTAAACAGAGTATAGAGACCATCATGCGAACGACATGCATCGTATTTGGTATTGTTGACAAACAACGAGGCGCCCGAAAAAGATTGAATTTTCAACAATTGTTCTTTTCTTTCGCTTCTAAGGTATCACGGACTGGTTATGATTACCCAAGTTATTTCATCTTTAACTTTCTAACTGTATCTCACAAGAGTATCGCGATAGGGTCCTACGTAAATTTGGTGCATATCTCGTGCGCACGACATGTTCACATATTACGAAAATTCCAAAAAGAGCCACACTCGTCCCTAAAAAAAGCAACGCTAATATAACTTCACCTAGAAAAAAAAGAACCACTTATGTTTTCACATATTATATATATATATGTATATATATATACTATTATGTATATTGCACAGGACAATCATTAATCTAAATTAATATTTCATCCTTTTCTTCCTCTTATTTACAATATTCGTTAATTCCTATACTGAACGACGAGCAGCGCAACGTACATGTCCTCGGCGTATCTAAAAAAAAAAAAAAAAAAAAAAAAAAAAAAAAAAAAAAAAAAAAAAAAAAAAAAAAAAAAAAAAAAAAAAAAAAAAAAAAAAAAAAATCACTGAAAATTAATTACCTTAAAAAACGTGCAAAAGAATCTTGTTCGGTAAAAAACGTACGTAAAAATTGTCCAATCATTTGATCTTAATGCTTCGCTTTTCGGGAAAATGAAAAAAGTCTACGCTCGATTGCAGCGAGTATCAATTTTTTTTCGCACGAATCGGAAGATGTAGAATCGAGCTTTACATTACGCTACAAATATACACAATTGCCTTTTGTGTACCGACAACAGGGCTACTTTGATCCGGTGAATCAGCTAACCAGGAGCCAGTTTCCGGTTGAAAAAGGTGCGTTAATACAATAATGCTCGCTTCCACAGCTTTCAAGAGCAAACGGACGCTCGTCTCATCATTTACACCATAATTTTTGTCAACGATGAATTATTTCATGAAAATTTCGACGATCTTCCTATCAATAATAATAATAATAATAATAATATATTTTCGTACTTATCACAAGTTTGCAAGACTTCTCCTGTAAAAAATCCCCCACCCCCGTATACACAACTACAGCGAAAAATAATCGCGCGCTCGCATGATTCCCTCAAAAAGAACGACTGCGCCGATAACTTGATCACTGCGTGCAAGAACGATCTACCCTATCCTCTATCAACCTAGGCGTGTATCATCTCCTTGTGATCAACTACAAAAATAAAAGCTACCATTTATGAAACAATCAATGTGTGTACCAACAGCGTTGCCGCCCTTCCCCCGAGACTTGGCGAAAACCGGCGGACCAGCCTCCAACGTAACACACGTGACCATCCTCCTCGCGTAAACTCTCGACCGAAAGAAAAAAAGAAAAAACTCATCACCCGAAGCCCCCGGGAGAGAGAGAGAGAGAGAGAAGAGCGGCAACTTGCAACAAAAAGGCACGGCATAAACAACAACAACAACAACAACAACAACAACAACAACAACAACAACGACGACGACGACGACGACGACGACGAGCCCCCTCAGATCCTCACCGCACCGCAGTACACAACAGACACACACCCCCGCTCCGTCGGCAGAGGACACTCGCGCGCTCTCCCCCCTGGTGCGCACGGACACGCATTATGTATAATCGCGTGCATAATATACACGTCCCTCCTATTGACCCAAAGGGCGCCTCCTCTCCTGCACGTGTGATGTACAATCCATCGTAGGGAGACAAAAACCCCGCGCGGGTGCGCAAGGAAAAACGCCGCCCAGGCGGCATCCGCGCGATCCGCGTCACTAGTCGCTCGCCGCCACCGCCGCCACCGCCGCCGCCTTCCTCAGGTGGAGCTCCGACGCGGCGAGGCTCTCGCCCTTGATGTAGTAATCGGCGGCCTCGCGCCGCTTGATCGCCCCGCTGCTCTTCGGGCCCGCGGGCTCGGCGCCGTTGGCCGGCAGTTTGCCGTTGCAGCAGCCGCCGGACGCTGCCGTCCTCGCCTTCTCCGCCGCCGCGGCCTTTTCCGCGGCCACCTTGGCCGCCAGTGCTGCAAGATGACGAGCGGGTAAGAGTCGGAGGGATGGATGTTGTCGAGTGGAAAAAAGTTTTCCAAACACAAAAGAACGCCCGTAAGACGCTTTAATGTACACCGTCGACGAAAAGTTCGGAATTAATAAAAAACAGTTTGATGGATTTCTTTTGACCAGTGACTTCTACCGAGCGCTCCAACGAAAAATCTCAGTCCCGGACGAATAGAGTTCGAAAAATAAAAATTCGTCCAACGCTCACCGGACGCCCTCTTGGTCTTCTGCGCGTAGCTCTGCTGGTAGAACTCGTTGAAGAGGAAGAAGAACATGACCGCGTGCATGCCGATCCACCAGACGAAGGCCTTCGGGTAATTGCAGTTGATGAAGAGCAGCTGGAACGCGTGGATCATGGACCTTGGGGCCCAGGGCCGACAGCAGGTAGTACGTGTACATGACCACGTGGACGAAGGTGTTCAAGAGGCCGAAGAAGGTCGAGTGGCCGCCTGTTGATGATATTTTTTGTTTCAATCTGATGGTGAGTCTCGTTTGTTATGGGATACACATACTTAATAGATGACAGATAAGCCTCACGCGACTCTGAGTGAAAATAAAATTAACAAACTTTTCTTCGCGAGTGCTCGTTCGAGATATATTGCTTATCATTCAGTACGCAACATTTTCATGGATGTCGAACATCTGTACGTAAGTACGATGGACCCTGTGATGAAAATTCTTTTTAAACGTTTAAAAATTTTAAATACGTAATTGCGGTCCAATTATCAAAATATATCGCCTGCACTTTCTAAAATTTGCCACACACATCGTGTTTTGCTCAAGTGACACGCGCGACTATTAGGCTCGTTATCGTATACTCTATTCATGCCGTATCGTAATACTTTTCGCGATAATTTCAGAGCGCCCCGAGCGGAGACATCGGTACTTTTAATTGGTATTTAGAATAAAATAGACATTCACGAAATTGAAGTAAATTTTATAATTCTATCGAAAAACATCTGTCGCTCAACTTTGTTCTTACGAGAAATGAAAATCTTGCGGCAAGAGGTTTGGAGAACCTTTTTTTTTTTTTAATTAAATCAAACGCCAAGCGAAAACAACGGGGTGGATGAATCGGGTAAATCGAAGTTTCTCTTCCCCGTATTCAATTTTCGCACCTTTGCAATTAAATCCGCACGAGGCGTCTGCTCGATCGCCAAAGGGAGAAGTGGAGAAGTAGCCGACAGGGAGGAAGGAGAGAGTCAAGGATGTTGGTTTTTTTTTTTATTTCTTACCGGGTGTGAACTTGACGCCGAACCAGACGGACATCGGCATGCAGCCGTGATGGATGACGTGGAGCGTGGACACGTGATCGTTCTTCTTGCGCAGGACGAAGAATATCTGGAAGCACCAGGACAAACGTCGCGTCAACTTCCGGCCCCTCGCACTGCTCGTTCCTTTTTTTTTTACCCAACCAGGCTCTCCAACAGCGGTGCACGCGTGATTTGGGATTTTTTCGCGCCCGAAAAAGTGCTGTTTGTCGAAGAATTTGAATGCGGCGCGTCGTTGTTTTTCTTCGCGTGAGCTCGTTTGAATAATTTTACTCGGGAGAATGATGAGAGAAAAAAAAGGCACCTTAAAAGTTTCTCGAAACCGGGAATAATGATATACGAACCGGGGTGGCAAAAAATGGGGAAGTATAATGTATTGAAATGTATGCTCACCGTATCCATGAACTCCGTGAATTTGGAGAAGTAGTACCACCAGCTCACGCGGACCATCTGCAGACCGTGGAATTGACAAAAAATCGTTCAATACAAATTATATTTGTGTGACGCGTTTATGTGTGTTCATAGGGAAAAAACAGACGAGCACGACAAAGTGCAGTATCAGTATTCATGACGAACATTTTTGTCTTTTTAGCAAAAACTTTTTTTTACAGTTTCGTTATGAACCCGTCGATTCTCTCGACTGATTTTGCATTTTGTGCGTTAAAGTTTGTAAAACATAGTTAAAGAATGATGATCAATCAGCGTGTAAAAATTGGTTTTTCGTTCGCTATGTCTTGCATCACCTGGCTGATTTTATTTGTTTTCTCGGTTTCAAATTTACAATGAATGAATACATTTATTTTTTTTAATACTTCAGCTTCACAAACATTATTTTTTCTTCCCCATCAGATGTTTCCATAACTGCATGGGAAAACGATTTTTAAATCGAAGCAGGAAAAACCGGTCCTTCAAAAATTTCATGAGTAATCGTTTGAAATACGTTTTTCAACGATCGGTATTTAGAAAAAGAAAAATGACATTTTATCAACATCATAAAGTACTCTATGTAAATTGTTTCAGTCTATTCAGTGCGTGTGTGATGCGACAGTTGGTCAGGTCGTCAGGAGCGATAACAGAAAGATCGAAATCAGTTGTCGTGACCTTTTTTTAATGACCTACGAGTAGTTAGTACCGGTATGAGAAATAATGTATCGGGTAAAGCAAGTGGCGCTCCATTGTGTGCTGTTGATTCAGTCAATTACAACTGATGTGAGGCATGCGTGTATAAGCGTTATCTGTATGTGGTGTGTGTCATGGATATAGATCCTGACATATTCTATGTATGCATCTGAGATCAAACATTACAGCTATGAAAACTCGCGTTTGCAATTTTTTCAAGCTCAGGTGTATGATGTAATACTTACATACACATTCAGTGTTTTGTTTCGCGACAGAGATTTGAGAAATTACTCAAAAATACAGCGACCATCAAGTACAGTTAACTGTGAAACGTGTTGTAAGGTATGGATTTTTCGAACCACGGCAAACGAAACCGTAAGTACATTCAAAAACCGATTCCCTCCCACCACGCCAAAGAAACCCTACCATAGCCGCACACTCGAGTTCCAATACCGCCAGCGACCCTCGATAAAAAAACCCGCGCGAGTGACTTTTTGAATATTCATAAAATATTAAAGAACCTGCTCCAGAAATCGGAGCAGCGACTCGAAATTCCGGGTCGCGTGCGTGTACATGCAGCGAGTTCACCGGCATACCTACTTACACTTATACCTACATCCGCGGAATAGGTCGCGCCGAAATCGGCTACTACTACTTGTACCGGCCCGGTATGCACAAGAGTACGTTACGTCATCGATTGGCGCAACGCCCGCGCGCGCTCGGCATCGGAACTCGAGCGATCAATCCCGCACAACCGGATCGGTCGGAGCTGCACGCGAGAGCACTCACAGACGTATAAGTATTTTTCCCACTCGCATTTCTGCGGCCAATAACGGAAGGAGCTCGGACGTTTGCTTTGATTTTTCACCCCCTCCCTCTCTCGATTCGACCTGTTCCTCGTTCGTTCTGTTTGCGTTTGCAGAGACTGGCCCACGCATGCGTAATTATCGGACCTATTATTACATCGCTCGCGCTGGCCGATTAACGTTCCTTGCACCGTCATGACTTGCCGATTTTGAGGTATATATATATACAATACGTATACATCGGTCATTCGGTCGAAATTTCGATACCGAAAACGCGTGCACGTGCTCGGGGGACAAAATTGCGACAACGCAGCCCGGACCAGTCGTGCCTGCCCATAGAGATGTATATATACTTACCGGGAACGATCGAATTGCTCTGCACCCGATATCTATACGCACGCTACGGCTGTGTAAGTGCGTTTTTCGTCAGAGGCGCGTGTCTTATGTAATTCAGAGGTATAGTAGGTCCACGCACTCGGTATAAGTATAATGTACACAGCGATCGTGGGCTCGTAATGAATTGGCATGCATATTCATCACTGATTTGATTGGGTACTATCAGTATATCGTTGCCGATCGTGAGATTGTTAATGCCGACTTTAGAAGTTGAACCAACAATTCGTGTATCTTACAAAATGTGCCGATCATCGATAGATCTGATTATAAAATGACAGTTGACGATCGTCAAGTGATGCTTTTGATTAAATCGCTGACTATGTTCTTTAATGCTTGAATACATTAGTAATGTATTGTCTCGTACTCAATATTTATAAGTAGCTCGCAATGCCCTGATCATCTCGTACACACACACATATATTATATTGTCAGTGGGCAATGATGTGATAATGTGCGAATTACATCATAGTGTGAAGTGTGCTGAATTGAAGGTATAAATTGTACGTGTCTATACGTGGACGAAGTCAATGCATCCTCTGTAAGCTCGAGAGAGGAAAAATCCACGAGCACGACAAGGAGTGAATATACATAATTTACTACAATGTCATGAAAAAAATCAATTAACTATACTTATGTTCAAGATTTTATAAGACAGTGACACTGAGTAAGCAGGCACTGAAGACCGTCAAGTCTTATCGTGCAGTCGATTAGAATAATTCCGTCTATTAAAAGAGGTTGCATTTTGTAATGCAAAAAACATGATTACGTACGAACAAGATGATTATTTCGTAAATTACAAAAGATGCAAAGAAACGATTTCTTGCCTTGACTACGGAAAATAAGTTAATTATTACGCTAACAGGATAATAAATTACCCATCTTTCCTCTCCCTCTCTCATTTTCATCCAAGCTAAATTGAACTTATGCTGAGCGTAAGAAAATGAAGCTATAGAGATGATTGAAGAGTTTATAAAGCGATAGGTTAAACCCACCCGTAACACTTGGGGCCGATCGCTGTAGTCCACAGGTTGACACCTCAGAGAATATTCCCCCGTCAGCCATCCGGACATTCCTATCTGCAAGCACAAAATCGCCCGAGGGCCATCGAAACATCGTTAGAAATTAGTTTGATTCTTCTTATCATTATCAATATTACTATCAATTGCTGTTATCAAAGTGCAGAGTCCGATGAAATAAAAAAAAAAAAAAAACGTTTTTTAAATACACTCAACTCACGTGGCATGGCTGATTTTTTCTGCTGTTGCCTCCACCGCGGCAACGAAACATACGCTATACTTATAATACCTTCTGCGTTTATTCCTTATAATCGTGTTCTATTGTTTTTTCTTCTTTGTTTTTATTATTACTACAAACTATTCTTACAATCCATAATAACGATGCTCGCACACTTTGGATGTAAAACAGCAGTACGCGCGCACAATATCGAATAAATTGGTTTTATTCATCGGCTTGGAGACAAGCGTTCTTTTTTTCTATCGCTAATGCTTAGCGTCTTGCTCAAAAGTAATTTACGGCACTCGAGTTGAAATGAAATTTGCAAAACTCAAAAAAAATTTTACCCTCAAATATTGCGCACGCGAGTTAATTTCTTTTATTTTTCTTCAGACACTGTACAAAAAAGATCTAAAAATAGCAATCGGAAGCTCGAGCGAACGCTTTCCGTGAGCTACACGTGCTAGGACTGCAAAGCCCGAAAGACGATTATCTTTCCGAGCGCCGCGGACGCTCTTCGAGAGACCGAAACGTTATCAAGGAACAAAAAGCCACATTTTCTCTGGTTGTATGAATTTAATTTTTCTTTGCATCAAGTATGCGGGAACAGCGTTGATTTTAAAAAGATATGAAAACCAAATGAAAACGAGCTCGTTGATCAAACAAAAAAAAGTTCGAAGCCGAATATCCAACGGCTCGAGGTCACCGGAATTGATCGGTCCGATTGAAAATTCTCAGAGTAATTGTATTTTTCTGCTGTAATATTATCCCGGGTCCGCTGCTGCTGCTGCTGCTATTTTTACAAGTACAATCGTGGCATTCAATGCAAATGACTGCGAATTCACTTGTGACGATTAAAATGGACGGGGACCGACAACAACAACAGCATTAATGAAAAGCCAAACCATCGGGGCTGGTGAAAGCGCGTGTAAACGCTCTTCATGAGTGTCGAACAAAAAAAAAAAAAAAAAAAAAAAAAGAAGAGCCGAACGCATACATTATAACATGCATGTATTATGTATTACAAGAAGCACCAACCTCGTGAAAGAGCCACGCCGAGAACAGGACCTGCAGGGAGTTGTAGACTATGAGAACGTTCTTGAACTGAAGGGGCTTCCTGTTCTCCATGAGCCTGGGCCCCAGGACCTTCACGCCGTACACGTAGCTCAGGCAGATGAAGAGCGTCGGGAAGGGCGAGCTCATCAGCAGCCAGTCTGTCGTTCGCTTGTCTGCAACAAAATAAATACAAAAATTAACGTTTTATTACTTTATCCTTGTCGCATATGATTTTGAGTTCTCGAAAAATACCCGAAAAGTCGATGAAAAAAAAAAAAAAAAAAAAAAAAAAAAACAATCAAAAAAACATTCAAGATGCCGTTGCGCACTCGTCCGTCCGGATTTCTTTGTTTTCGGTAGTCCCGAGGCACACGATCTCGGATCTTAAAAGTCGCGATGATGATCCTTCGGAACGAACATTAACGTCACGCTGCAGATGTACAATAATATCGCGGAATCGTCGGGAAAAAACCCCCGTCTTGAAAATTCAAGTTCCAATATACATATTCTATGTACACATAGCTCGCTCGTTCGCGCGAAAAACAAACAAATGCATGCATCCGGTCTCCGAAGCAGTGACGCGGTCCACGGTCGAGCCGTACACACGCGCGTGCAGCAGCGTCGTACACAGATTCGCAAAGAGCCTCGTTTACCGGGGGAAATTCCCGCGCCGATCCTGATGCACCGCTGCACTCGAGGGAGGCGCGGGAGAGAAAGACGCGAATCGGTCATCAAAGCTGCCGAGTCATCGGCCGCACCGGGTTTATACGCGAGTATAAAATGTGTCGTGAACGGGAGTATGGATGTTGAGCGATTTCAAGGGCGGGGACTTACTTACGGAGGTGAAAGGGAGCGGTGTGGGATTTTTACACCTGTACCGTACAACGTGCGTGTCTTTCGTATATAGAGTGGGGGTGTGGGTGGTGTTGTGTGGGGGGTCCGGGCGGTGGGGCGGGGGGGCGGGGGGGGGGGGGGGGGGGGGGGGGGGGGGGGGGTCGTGCGCGGTTAACGCGATAATATACACACAGAGCACCACGCTGAGGCGGACGAAGAAAAAGAAAAACTGCTCCGAGGGACGGCGCTGTTGCTCTTTTGTGTACCTGCCGATGGAAAACCACAACGCACACCGCTGACGTTGGAAAAAAGAAGCCCGGTTTTCGACGAATCGGTGAAACGAATGGAAGAAAGAAAAAAAACCATCGAAAAATGCATGGGTGCAAAATATTTGCCGAAGCCCTTCGTCGTGTGCGATGCCGTCGACAATGATAATGTTTCCGGGTATGGCGGACGGTTGATCGGTTGTTTGTTCCGTATGCAGCCGAGAGACTTTTGCGAGGACCTTGCCCCCCCCACGGGTCGGTCGATCAACCTGATATGGAAACGAGGAGTCTCCGTACTATACTTTTGAAAAAAAAAAAAAAAAAAGAAAGATTAATGATTCCACTGCGGCTGTGGTGCTGCGATTAATTTCGCGGAACGCTTTTGCTATTTTATTCTGATGGTGAGGCGGATGGTGCAGGTGCATTATAGTCGAGCATAGCGATTATTGACTCTGACGCAGAGCGGCTGTGAATGCAACTCGACTTATAATACGAGTACAAAATTGCACGATGGGGAGATTCCTGACGGCTGGATATTCGAGTAAGTTATTTTTCGATGCGCGACCATGTTTTCTTACACATACTTATAAGTACATCGGACCGCGAGATTTCGGGAACTCGGCACAACAGCAAAACTCTGCGAAATACAACAGCTGTTATTCTTGAAATGATAATAGTGAGGGATGCGCAAAAAATACTTATTCGGGTTTTTTGAAAGACAAAAGTTACACTCGACGTGTGCGCGGTGATTTCGGACGAAGAAGAATACTGTATCGCGTGGAGAATTTTTTCGCGTATTTTTCTGCAGCGTAGTATACATCGTTGTCGGTCATGCTCGCGGGAATAACAAATTCCGACGTACAATTTCATTCCAATGCCGAGGACTCGCTACCTTCGGTTCATCACATTTTGTTCTGTCTTATAAGTATAGCGTATACACTATTTACACGACACGAAATATTTCGATTTCACCAAAATTTTAATTTTTTTTTTTTTTTCAAAAAAACGCAAACCGCTCCCATCCGCTGTCGTTACAAACAAAATGTACAATACAGATGCACATCCCAAACGCGACGACAAAACTTGGCAAACGCGTGCTTCGCCCACGATAAGATTAAAGCAGAGATGTCTAGCACTCATCATTACAAGCGTGACTTTCACCGACGCCCATCGAACGGCTGCACGCGCGGTATAGCGCCCGCATGCGATGATGCGCGCGCGGGGGGCTAACGTCCTTGATCCTCGCGCTGCATATCAATCGCCGTCGTCGCGGCCCTCTCGGACCGCCTGTATGTATAATATACGCTGTATATATACAGCTGCACGCAAAATCATATACGAGCGGGGAGTTGTTGAGCTTACGCGTGGCGAACGCAAATTTCGTATATGTATACGTAAAATCTTCGTCGTCGCGTCATCGGAAACTTTGAAGTCGCGAGAACCACGAACGCGCGCGGTGACATCAGCCCGGTTTACGCGAACTCGGCGCGAAGATGTGTACAAATGTATGGGGTACACAGAAGCGCGCGCGAAAAGAGTGGGCGAGGGTATACGAGTCGCGAGTTGGGCAAACAAGCCAAGAGGAGGAGTAGGTGTGTATAGACACGTTTGATTACCACCAGAGATTTTATCGGCATCCTCGGGAGGTTCGTATCATCGTGGGAATAAGCTGCAGGGTGACTACTATCTACTTGTAAGGCAAGAACGAGAAGCATCGTTGCTCGGGTGCAGGGCAAAAGGACGCGGAGAGGAGGGAGCGAGTGACGCGAGAGACTTGCCTTTTGCGCAAATTGCCGGCGAGTGCGGCCAGTCGCAAGGGGGAGAGAGAGAGGCATGCATACACGCGCACGCTCGTGCGAATCGGCCGTTGCTTATTGTACACTTGTTCAACGCTATTGTTTCCATACAATTTTGGTCGCCGGCGGGGGATTGGGAAAATCGGGTGGTCAGGTTGTATGCCCCGAGAATTCTGGGCGCGAAAGGTTGTTTTTTTTTTTTTTTTCAAATAATACACAACTTATTATAATACTTGCCATGGGGGTATCCCCCCTACTTGTAATTAAAAAAAAAAAAAAACTCACCTGCGTGCCTGTCAAGCATCTCGTGCAACCGATCCACGTAGTGCATGACGATGGACATTTTGTCGAGGACGAGCCTTCCGGCCGAGCTCTGCTGCGCGGCGAGTCAGCCGGGACTTGCTCCTCCGAGCTTGTATATGTGTAGCGTACGTCTCGGGCACCCGGAAGCGACGCGCCTCTTCCTGAAACAGAAGCATCGTACCGGCGTTATTTCGTGCATATCTTTGACGTCGGCGGATATCTTTATTATGATGTATTGTTATTATTATTATTCGTATTTTTAAACGTACGAGCGCCCGCGTATTTTCGCTCATTGTTCAAGTACTGGAGACGATAAACGTAATTTTTATCTGTCCAGTATGTACGTTTGTACTCAACGGATGCCTCTTTTAGCGCACAAGAGACTCGCTCGAAACAGCTATTATCACCGATCCGCGACGACGCATTCCCGATTTTCTCTCCGCTACCCAGCTGTAATGTTGACAACTATAATAACGCACCTCTGTACGGATGAGTGGAAGAAAAAAAAAAAAATACGCAGCGGTGATACGTGATCGGGGGCGTATACGCATTACTTAACGCGAGTACTCGCACTCGCTCTTCTCCGCGTGATGTGTTTACGCGCGTGTGTGCCAGCGGTTATAGTAGCGCCGATTGCCGATCCCGCCTCGGGAAATCGAGGTCACCTTAAGTACAAATGTTTTGTCGCATGCGCATATATACGTACGGGTATACGATCGGTTCGGTATGTAATGTATATGTACCCTATAAAGTACGCGCGCCGAAAATTTCATCGAAATCGAAAGCTGCGACGACTCGGCTCCTGCGGCCGGCCGATCGTCCACTCGACATTGACATCGAAAATTATACCTGAGCGCGAGCCACGGAATCGAGGCCGAAGTGCGTGTGTGTGTGTGTCTCCGGCGTCTCTGCGTTTAGTGAGCAAGCGAGTGTGTGTGTGCGTGTTTGTGCAGTTTATGGGCACAGCCGAGTGCGCGTCCGATTAGATAACGATCGAGCCGCGCTACCATCTTTTTCTGTTTCAACTTCTCCCTCGTTCGGTCGTTTAGTCTGGGTATACTTGCTCCCTATCTATTCTGGGGTCAATTTGTCTCGTAATTTTTCGTACGCTTCTCAAAGAGCTTTTGCGAACGAGTATATTTCAAATAATACATATGTATTGGCGTCATTCGATTAACGAATTTATGTAGGGACTTATTTGAGTGCGCATCAGGGTTCTAAAATATTTAATTTAAATCAATTAAAAGTTATTTCAATTAACAAATAAATTTAATTGTTAATTAAATGTTCTGTGCAACTACGAATTAAATTTAATTGTTAATTGTAAGTATTTTCAATTAAGAATTAAATGTAATTGTTAATTCATTGGTATTTCAATTATTTTTTCATTTATTTGCTTTGTTCTCGAAAGTTACAAGACCAGTGCGTCTATTAGATACAGTGTTGCATAACATTCAAAATCCTTTTTAAATCAAATTTCATTCTTAATTGAATGGTATTTCAATTAAAAAATAAATTCAATTGTTAATTGAACTGTAATTCAATTACGATTTAATTGAATTATTTAGAACCCTGGTGCGCGCACGCGCGTATTTTTTTCAACACAACAGTAATGAGAATCAATTAACAATAAATTGGCCGTTTAAATGTTATATTCACGTTGGAGGCGAATTGCTCATTGGAAACAAAAATTATGTAACTTGCGAATTTCGTTCTACACGAGGCTCTGTTAATTGCGCGCAAAGAGTGCAGGTATAACTGGCTAGCTAATGATAGAAGAAGAAAAAAATGCAGCCTGATAGGTATTTCTCGACTGTACCGAAGAAAAATGCTTTACCACTGCGACAATGATGTACTTCATAAATAAATATTATTCATGTGAATCAACCTCGATACAACGAATTGTATATACTACTTTTTAAAACGAATGTGCAAACAGACTCGTTTCATATCCATAGTCACTGAAACTGAAAGTTTGTATATTCAGTACAACAATATCATTATTGTTTTCATCTTTTATGAACCTGCTCGATATTGATTCACACCATTCGCAACAGTTCAATTGATTCTGGAACAAACTCTACGCAACTACATAATACCGACTACGAATATTCACCAATATTACACGGTGTCCAGAGTATGCCTGGTATCATATGACACAATAAAAGCATTGTACACTTATAGAGCGATGTATAACTTAAAAGACATATAAATATCGGCAACTCGTCTAGATTATTTCGCTTGCAATGCAATATACGATTTCAACATCCGGAAAATCGGACGCATTATTTACACCCACTCCGCAGCTAACCGCAACTCATGCTGCTATATTGTTGTGTGTGTATACCTATGTGTGTACGCGCCGCGTCAAGGCCGATTAAAATCCATAGGCGCCGTCGCGCCCGAGCCGTTGATTATAGGGGTTTTCGACGCTGCTTTTGCTTCCGACGATCTTTGAATTTTTGGATAAAAGTAACACCACAATACTATGTACACCTAACGTCACCTGTTATACACTCGTAAAGCTCGTGTATACATGCAGGGACCAGCAGTGCTTTTAAATTTCAAGCCTGCGATCAGCCAACACGGATAATGTAATATATACCGCGGAGCGACGTCGAGGGAACCCCGATCGTGCTCCATATACAAACATTATTCCTCTCGGTACGGCTCTTCTGTGCGCAACCCAGCCCGCATCCGTCTCCTGCAGCAGCAAACATCAGCTCGTGGTCGGCGTCACCGGTCACGCGAGCAATTACGCAAGAGAGCAGCAATAGAGCGCGCGAGAAGACTGGAGCAGAGGAGAAGAAACAATGGCCGCGGAGGAGGAGGAGGAGGGAACTTACCGATCCACGAGAGCGTCGCGATCGACATTTTCCTTCCCGTACAAGCTCGTTGCATGCGCCGCGATTGTATTTATTATGGCCCAGTTCGACGGAGTTTTTTCTCTACATCGCGGGACAGTTGGGAATTACGAACCGAAAGTACTTCAAGTGCCGCGGCTGAGATATCGGTATGCCGTCCGTAGCAGCTGGGCGGAGATTTTTTTTCTTTTTCGCTATCTCGACGGATCGTGGCCGCGGAGTGTCTCGTCATCATACGCTCGGTACAGTTTGTGATCTATGGAGTTACGAGCTGCTGCAGGTGCGCGAGAGAAAAGCGTGTGTCTTCTGGCGCTCGAGAGCGTTCGATTGATTTATGCGAGCCGAGCGATCGCGATATCGATGATGCGCCCTCGAGTGTATAATATTAAGGTAAAGAATCGGAAGATTTAACGCGAGATGCGACCGCGAAGGAGGACGAAAAATGAGCGAGGAAAAAAGCGTATACGAATTCAATTATTATTAAAGTTAGTGTGGAAGCTCACGAGAATATAATTATCATACATTATCCGCGCAGGGGATGGCCAAAATGACTATACAAAAGCGGCTATAGGGTGAGAAACATAGGCAAAACTATCGTGTGTAAAACCTGTGTACGATATGAATACAAGTTATTGCAAGTCCAATTTTTTTTTTATCGTGGAAATCATACAGGGGAATACGAATATTCTATCACTGTTTAAAATCTGTTCAACTATAAACAGAAAAATTATTTTCGACATTAAATAGACCAAAAAAATTTTTAACTATACTATTTATGTGTATGCAATATAATAAAATAACTGAATATGAAGACATTATTATTATGTAACCTATTATTTTATTACATTATATACGTACACGTCCTTAAAAACAAGTGTAACATAACTCTACTCACGAAACCTGATCTCCTCGCGCAGTTATTACTCCGTTGTTGATCGCTTACTGCTCCGTAGAATACGTGTTCACTCGACGCATGACTGGATCACACTGTAAGCTTAGTCAGCTGAATGAGTCAGTGGTCAGTGACCTAGCTGAGCTGCGCACTGTATACTGCGCAATGAGCTGCGCAGCTCACCTGATGTTTCGTTAACAGTGTGAATTAGTCAATTAGTCATTCGTCGAGTAAACACGTATTTACTGAGCAGTAAGCAAACAACAACAGAGTAAGAAATAAGGAGATTGTGTTTCGTGAGTAGACTTATCTTACACTTAAAACTTTAATAGAGTAGTTTTTTATAACATACAATTAAATAATGTAATTATATAATAAAATAAGGAATACAAGTAACACGACAAAATGTATACATACTAAAATGAGTAAATTGACTACATAATAATTATATGCATGAGTCAAAAGCGGGATATTTTAATCTGTGAGATAGGATTTTCAAAATTTAGTGTTTAGAAAATTTCTATTATTTTTTCTACGTCATGTAAAGTCCAAACTAACCGAAAACTTTGGACCTGGCTTCATTGTCATTTTTAGAAAACACATTTTAATTCACATCGGATTTTTTAATTCACATTGTAATTTTTATAAATAATAAGTGTTAAATAGCAAACCACACAAATTTTTTAACTGTGATACTTGAACGTTCAAACGTGATTTTGTATATATACTACCATTGAAATCAAGATACGACTGAATTTCCAATTATTTAGCGCTATTCCATCGAATACCGGACTTATCATCCAACGGATATGAGGCGAACCTCTCCCCGCAAGGCCGCGAGGGATGCCGAAGAACGACCTTCGTTCTGCAGACTTGTTCTCGGAATCCGGTTACTGGAGCAGTGAGAGTGTGTGTATACAACATCGGCGCGTCTGCCTCGTGCTCACACTGCTCACTATATAAGGTGGACGCGATAAGTAAGTGTATACACATACTACACTGGCAGAGTTTGTGGAATCATCCGATCCAGTAGCATCGGAGACGCAAAATTGTTGTATACCTTTTCAGACCCGTTTAGATGTTCCGATTTTCAGTTCGCGGGGGTGATGTTGAATTTTAAAACGCATTGCCGATCTTCGCCATGTACCACGCATCTTTTGCGTTTTACCGATCGCGTCCGATTCGTACGATGTTACCGATCGTGCGCTACATCCCAAATAGTCGCACAATAGATACATACTTAACGAACGGTTTGTCAAATGCAACTTGCGAGGACCAAAAGAGGCAAAACACCCCGGACACGATATACATCCATACATACGTATTTCACAATACCCTTGATTTATTGATCAACTTGGAAACAAAAATCCCACCCCATCAGGGCGAATAAAAATAACGTAAACACAGCGGCGATTCCGAGTCGGTCCCGACTCGCGATTCTTTTTAACCTTCGTCGCGCGCGTATACTTATAGCTTGTATTCGTTGCAAAACGCACACGTGAGTGAGTATATACGTTATACACGGACGAAGGAATGTTACGACCGCCGGGCAAACGTATATATCTATAATGGGCGTGTAGAGTACGCATATACATGTATATATATACGAGCGCACAAATAATTGCAAAAACGGCCGGTCGGCTGGCTTATGCTATCAAGGCCCGAAGCAAACGGTGTCAGCGGAGTTTCACCTGAATTATATAATCGTCTTCATAGTGATGGAAATAGAGAGAGGGATGGGAAAAAAGTAAAATAAAACCAAGATTCAGACGCGCATCAGACAGTGATGACAACTTGACGAGCGCCAAGTGAATCAGGTGGCACTGGAAGCCGTCAAGTGTAATCTAATATCGTATAAGTATATTGAGGGGCTTACTGGCTTTATTCTACATGTGTATGAGGAAGCTGTGCCGGTACTGCCGGTGGTGTGAGACGCGAAATATGAATAAAAACAAAACACATAATACATGCACTATGTCGCCTCTGCTTAACTTTATAGTATACGAGTTTATGTAATGAGTCCGCGTAACCGTAATGGTTACAGTAACTATAACTTGTTCGTGGTGTTTTTAGAAGATTTAGGTGTATGTGTATTTCTTTACGTTAGATTCGTGATTCATTCTGAAAAGTATTTGAAAAGTAATCATCGGAAATGGTTTATACTCGCAATACTATGCAATATGTATACTATTTGATAGTTACCGATCTTCACATCGGTATGTTTAAGTATACAGCAGGTTCGGAATTTCCCTCTATAGAATTCATGTGTTGGTACAACCTAATTAACCGTCCGCAGCCCCTTGTGAAGCTCTATTCGTAATGTACAAATAAATTTTAACTTCAACCTGTTGGCAAGATCTAAAATCATATATTATTTCTCACATCGCTATACTGTATACGAAAATACCGGTGAATATATTCCATCAGAAATAAAAAAAAAAAGTCCATTAATTTCCATCCCGACCCAAACAGGAAGTTTGGCCTACACCTCGAATATGAGATGAAACGAGCCGGTACGGGTGTAATATCTTATGTATCGAGTATGCAAGTCCACGGCCACGCAGGCGATGAGAGATCAAGAGCTCGAGGCGATCGGGAGCCCCGGATCGGACGATGATCGTTGCTTTATTGATCGTCGGTTGTGCAGCAGCGCTCCGATCATGCAATGTACCGCGTCTAAAATCTCATCCAAAGCTCGTTACGTCACTTTGTGTGCTGCATATTGTACACATGTTTTCCGAGGTAGTGTATACAGATTGACGAAGTACCGTCTCTCGTTTGCGCACGATCGACTCTCTCATCGGTGTGTGTGTGCGGAAAAAGTACTCCGACAAAAGTTGCATCGCGGGAACGGTCCGAGGGAGAGGGGGGACAAACCCGCGGGAAGAGAGCCGAGGCGTGTAATCAGCGCGAGTCGAGTGTCCCGAACAGTGGCGGCGGCGGCAGCAAAGTAAGTATTGAATAACAGCAGACACGAGAGGCGCTCGAGAAACAACGGAGAAAGCGTCTTGGTTCGATTGTTTACGTCTGACTGTGTTGTTGTTGCCCAAGTGTCGAATTACGGTCATCGTCGAAAAAACGCGCCGCTGGGGGCAGGAAGGAAACAAAACGTAGTCGCAGCGGGAGAAGGAGAGACAATCCACCTGTATACATCTGTCATCGGAGTATTGTGATTATTGCGAAAGCTCAGAAGGTGCTCGTTAAAGTGGTCCGTGATTATTATGTGTGGTATGTGCATCGACATCTCGGGGAAAGTGGAGCCCTATCACGAGTTTGCCGATGAGTGAGAGATGACGAAAATTTTTCGATCTTTAGAGTGATGATTTGTATGATTACAAGTTTCGCAGAAGCGAAATTGTATACTTTTTTCACCTCAACGGCGATGTGTGAGAAGTTATATGCAGAAAAAGCAGTTGTGGGTTCGGAAGTGACTTGGATTGTTTCAGTATGAGGTACTCTTTGGAATTCACTGATTTTTTCGTTCACTGAATCTACAGAACTGTAGGTCCAGCAGTAGAATGAAAAAAGCGATTGTAATAATGTGCCTTGTAGAAACAATCAAAGTTGTTATACATAATTATATAGTATTCTTCATACATAACGCCCTATCTCTCAGTTTATCACCGTCGTTCGATTCGATCGACAAAAATACAAAGGAAAGAATGGAAGCAAGGCACAAAAGTGAGTACTGCGAAGAGGCTACGATACATTAGTCTACACTCGATCCAAGTATCGCGAGCTGATGAAATCGTATAGAAAATCTGCTGTCGAGAAAATCGAATTTTGATTGATCTGGATCTGTACGCTGTATAAATTCAAGTGCGTTTATAATTTAAAAACGTAAAAATTGTTACAGGAAGACTTCATCGGGACGTGAAACATCCTGTCACAGATCAAATATACACGCCAGAAACATTAAACGTATGATTGCTTACACGAGGAAGAAGCTAATAACTCAGTTGAGCGCTCTATAAAAGGTAATGTTACTCGGCCAGGCTCCATAAAAGATAATAACTCGGACGAGATGATAAAGGGTACTTTATTCTTACAACACAAAATATGTACAAAGGCGAGTACAGGTGAGAAAGAAAGAAAACAACCGAGGAATCTCCAAGCTATTGCGGCAGCCAACCAATAAGTATTTAATAAACAAAAAAGGAAAAAAAAGCACGCCGAATGGACGACGCAGCTATCGATTAGCCGAGCATATATGAGAGAGGCGTGTGTAGCGGTTTACGTGACGCGTTTTCCAAATCGAGCGCGCGCCCGTCCTCTAATGGAGCCCATGGGCAGATGGACGCGATTTCAAAACAATAGTACACCCCACTCGTGTATGTTACAGGATACCCAGCTCTTAGCGCTCGAGCGAGTACGCATCATGCCTATAAGGCTGAGATGTATGCGAGGTATGTATGTGTATGTACCTTATGTAATCGGGAGAGATTCAGCGCAACAGTGCATTATCACGCGAATCGGAGTGACGAACGAAGGATCAACATCAGCTTGGAGCGGGCAGAGTTGTCGGATGGACGGGAAACATTTGCTTCCATCTTTTACATCTTCGAACCCGGTCGAACTTAGGCATCATTCCTTCGACGCGACGGATAAGGAAAACCTTTACGCGTGATACAGTAACTTATTATTATCTTATCGATAACTCTATTTAGTTTGATGATCGCAGTATACATTCGCTCTATCTTGGATGTATTTTTAGAATTTTAGTTTCCTAAGCAGAGAACGATCGAGGATTCGAAGATAAAATCATTCCATTGGGTTTTGTTAACGCGTGATTTCCAAAGAAACAAGTAAAATTATGTAATAGTATACTGTACGTCATAAAACATCCAATTTTCATTTCATTCGAGCACCAAAGCTAAATGCGTCTTCAGAATTAATCATTCGCACGATGATATTCCAGCACTTTGTACCTCGAAGAGAAGAAGTAAAAGATTATCCCTTTGACCGTCAAACGATCCTGTACACACATCGTAGAAGCTCTCTCGCCTTTTCCCACGCAACAACAACGCGGCTTGCGAAACCCCCAACTTCTGCATTCGTCGATCTGGGGGTGGGGGCAGAAAAAAGGAGGATATGCCCGGACGGACGCAAAGATTGCGAAACACATGAACGCGCAGTGAGCCAAGTGTACAATACTGTATTTACGCATAAGGTCGAAGAGCCTTGCCGCTGCACCGATGCACGTCATCCCCCTCGAGATGTTTCTCCACGCCCCCTCGGCAAAAGTCAAATGCCCGCGCAGGTGCCAATCATCCGGCCAAACAATATCACGTCCCCTAGCGCCCCCCCCCCCCCTCCTGACAGCCTCTCGAGGATCGAAGAGGAGAAACACAAGTATACGAGGACACTAGCTATTATAATGTACACGCACGAGCGTGACCCAACGGCTCAAAAATAATAAAGCGCGTCGCCGATAAATCACCGCTCCGTCTTTTCACCGACGCGCGCGGGGATCGAGCGCGTGTATTGGCGCGCTCGCGAGGACTCGCAGTTCAAACATTGCACCGATTTTGTACGCTATATACGCGCGCAAACGACATACAGAGAGCCACTGCGGTTCGGGACGAGGATGCACCGACTCGGCTGTAGTCGCGCCGTCATTCACGCGTACAATTGCGCATGAATATCGCGTGTACTGCGTCTCCTTTTGATATCGTCGTTGTGTTTTTGTTCTTTCTCTCTCTGCTCTGGTCCGGGAGTGACAGGCAAAAGAGACACTTTCGTCCGATCGCTGTGTGTGCCGCCCGTCACCGCATCGGTCGCTCTCCTCTCGGCCGGCGGCGAAAGTATTCGAGTAAGTGCACCGCATATATACTACAGTAGGTTCGCGGAGTCGCTGGAAAGATCGACGAGGAGAGGAGACAAAAATCGTATCTTACGCAAGCTCTCTCTCTTTTGGCTTCCGTTGCAGGGTTTCGGCCGGCGATTGTTGTCGAAAATTGATATTTTCAGGGTCGACGGGTGTCGATCGGCGGTGTACGACGTTATTATTATTATTATTATCATACTGCGCTCTGTTTCGATGTTCTTTTCGCGAGATGCGGTGTCAGTTCCGCGTCGAAGTTTGGAAAATAGACGCAAATTGATTTTACCAAGTGCTTGAATTTTTACCTCATACCCTGCAGGCGTGCTGGCAAGTTGTTTTTGACCGTGACCCGAATTCACTCGGTTTTTGTGAAGAATTCATAATAGATTTTGGAATTTTTTTTTTTTTTTCCACTACTGTCGGAAATTCGAGCAGCAAAGATCAAAGCGACGTCGCTGCACCCTTGAGTTCTATCGGCCCACGCATAAATGTGGTAGTTGAAACGTTGATTTGTTATAAAGAGCACTGTAGCAATGTTATACGACGAGCGCTGACCGCACCGACGATCCGTCAACTATTTAATCAGCACTGTCGAATGTAACTTTCACTGAGCTATTTTGGTTCATCGACCGAATACGACAAATCGATATTATTGCTGTACGATGAATTTTTGAAAACTGTCGTATGTTTTGACGAGCACTTGATCATCATCATTACGATTACCATCATTGTTTCGCGAGGTACGAGTATTGTACAGCCGTGCGATTAAATTGCCTGCATATTTTTCCAACAAACGCTCTCGGGAACCATGGCGAAGAGCCATCGGCACGAGTGTGATTCACCCTCGTCATCGTATACCGGCACTATACGTCACCGACATGGAATCGCTCGCGAATATTTATATTCTCGTCGTTTGAATGATGATGGCAACAGGTATTTGAGTACACTCCTCCGGGAAGGGGGAGGGCGCGGAGCGCGGCGAGCATTTACACGACATTAGCGTTCGGTTTTGATAAGCTTACCCCCGCCACGGATTATAATTCATTGCATCGAATAATCCCCATCGTCGCAAAAGACGGCCCGCAGGAAAAAAAAAAAAAACGCGGCTCGTTCCTCATTAATCCTCCCCCGAGTCCCGGCGAGAATCTCACCACCAGCTGGAGGATCGACACAGAAGACGGCACCTGCATGCCAACTCGCGGGGCGGCATCACAAGTGTATACGCGCGCCGGCCGACCTAGACCCAGATGAGCGCGCGAAAGGCGAACGCTCGCGCTCCCCGATGCCCATTGCGCAATACACCTTCTACATACGTATAACTTAGGCTTGGTATATCTCTCGGTGCATTGTACACGCGTTGTTGTCGCACAGGTGCTGCACGCGCGATGCCGTACGAGTAATATCATGCGTTGTTGGGATGCCCCTTCTCTCGATTCAGCGATTTTT
Organism: Copidosoma aretas; assembly: GCA_030522625.1. Lineage (NCBI taxonomy): Eukaryota > Metazoa > Arthropoda > Insecta > Hymenoptera > Encyrtidae > Copidosoma > Copidosoma aretas. The sequence goes on along the minus strand of JAPYYV010005690.1, from coordinate 2,812 downwards.
TTCCTCCGTGAGCGTCGCGAGGATTCATTCGATTTCGGCGAGTCGTTCGCGTGGGGCTAACCGTATTGTCCTGTTTCGATTCGTGTGATTTGCAATCCACGCGCGTCAAATCGGCAAGAGTGGGGAGGAAAATTAAATACATTCCGCTGCTGACGAGCGACTAATATTGTACTCTGATGAAGAGGAGGACATTTTTCTCGTCGACCAAGCCGAAGATTGTATGCAGCGTACAGCGACATGGTTGTGCTGATGATGAGGATGATTATGATTACCGATGGAATCAGGCAAGAAGAAGGTGCGCGATCCATCGATCAATTTGCATCGAAGAAAGGCGAAAAAAAAACAAACAAAAAAGTTTACCATCGCAACTCCGTACAGCTCATTTCGCACGCCAGTTGCGCAAACGGTACGAAAACGGCAGGATCACAAGTACCAAGTACAAAACAGAGAAAGAACACATCGATTGCGAGCGATAAACTCTCCCCCGTACGCGCATTCGCCACACAGCCGCACCGGGAGTTGGGCGCCGAAGGATGGATCACGCGGCCGCACGGCTCTGGCACACTTTTCCTCGACGGCACTGCACATATACGGCTCTTTGGTCGGGAGGTCACTGCGGGCGCGGACAGAAGAAAAAGCCAATCGCGGACGCCCAATACCAGCTTGACGCGCTCGGGATCGGGCCGGGGCGGTTTCGCAAATCTTGCGAGTGTTGCTCTTTCCGCCGAAGCTGCGTTTTTCTCGGGACTCTGGGAGGTGCAGCGTTTTTTTCATAAAGTGCATGATAACATGAAGTATCGAGTCTGGAACAAACTGGTGATTTTCGACAAAAAAAAATTATTTTAAGAAATTAAAAAAAAAAAAAAACAGGTACGCGAGTGTTCTTGCAAATCTCCGAATTATTAATTTTATATTGAAATTGATCTCTGGTCGTTCCACTTTTGAGTTTCAGATTTTAGTATACGAAGCACCTGTAATAATAAAGAAGCGTCATGACAATAATTGATCGATCTAAGCGGCTTGGGCATACTCTTCATTCCATCGACGTCAGCTTTGATGAAATAGCTACCACTAACCATTCACTCTGCAAATACAATTAAACCTGAAACCAACGAGTGTTGAATCTCGCAGTATACGCAGCTCGGATGCATTGATCATAACTTGCAAATAATCCGCACATGCTCGACTATGGCTTATCAATTAACGGGGTGTAATACAGCAGAGCAGTGTGCGTATACATGTGGTAAAGTAATAAGATTCTGAATTCATTCGTTCAATTTGGCGCTTTTTGTCGGGAATTTCACACAGTTTTCCAAGCTACGTAAACACAAAGTGCCTCTGTCTTCTACTTTTTTAATCGCTGACAAATTCAATTAGCTACTGTACACTGCAGTAGACTCAATGCTTGGAGTGGACATGCAAAAGAATACAAGTTTGCAAGCGTAATTTTTAATCCTCTAATAATACGCTGCGCTTTCGCATCACTTTCGTTTTTGTTTGGAGTTTTCGTTCAGGGCCAATTCTTTTGTCTACTTCCTGTACTCGCGTGCAAAAACACCCACGAGTTTTGAAAATTTTGAGAATGAGAGTATTCGTCATAGCAGAGAGTTTTTGGACCGATCTCGCGGAATCCGCGTCGCGTGACGAAGATCGGAGGTTCTTCCCGCTTCTCGTGTGAAATTCCACATGCAGTGTGTATACTTACGTACACGTCGATGCCACCCGCCGTGACGCGACGAGATGCGCGTGTAAAAGAATGGGGAAGGTAGGAGAAAAAAAAAAAAGAGAAGGAAAGAAGAATTTCCGCGTACGAGGCTGACGCGGTGATAAAAGAATCTCGGGGTTTCCTCGAGATTTCGCGCGATGAATTCTTTTTTTTTTCCAGAGGATAAAGGATTTCGTCGCGAAAATCTAAAACGTACGAACGAGAAATCCCAAGCTTTGAGAGTGTATAGGTGTACTTATAGGTGTGCGTACGTGGGCGGAATTCGACATTTGTTTCCGGGAAGTCGTGAAGCGCGTTTGATCGTTCCGATTGGGCTGGAAAAAAAGTCATCAGGAGTTTATCCTCGGAAATCTACGATGGGATTTTTCGCCGGCATTCAATTTGTCAATGCCATCTTTGATTTGCGAATACTCTACAATATTTTTTGAAATACATGCGAGATAAAAATTACCGTTCCAGAACTTTAAACCTGGTCTACTCTGTATTCTTGCAAATTTGCACAGCTATGATAGAAAACCCAGAAACTTTTAATGCGCGCCGCAGCAGCAGCAGTGACTTTTATAGTTATAGTAAAACGATTTTTACCGTCAGCGCCGTAATTGTTGCTGCTCAGATCCGTAATTATTCCCCACACGCGCTGTGCCACTTTGCGGCACGTTCATACATGCTTTTTGGAACAGTAATATTATTATCCCCCACTTTTATAACACAGCGCATGAGTATATATACCCATTAAATTTTTATCACTGCGCGCTTCGCGTGCGTCAACTGAAAAAATTCTCCACGAAAGCTGCGATGATTACTTTACGAAACGCGAAAAATGTAACATCTTTGAATATCCATTGGCAACAAACTGGGCAATAACGTTCATACATAGCGAAAGATCGGCGATTCTCGCGCAAGCCGTGAATGTAAAATCCGACGAACCAGTGATTTTTTTTTTTTTTTTTCCCCCACTGAATCGCAACAAAGCTCTTCTGAGCAAACAGAACGCCCCCCGCTCGCGTCGCCTGCGATATTAGCACATCGTTCTCTAGCGCCGATTGAAATTCCAGGGCTCGTTCGGCGTGTGTGTGCCCCCCCCCC
>JAPYYV010005689.1:0-17797 GCA_030522625.1 Copidosoma aretas | reverse complement strand
CTCATACCACCATTATGTACGTATAACTCATAAGAGCGAGGCGTGTACAAACTTATATGCGTATACATGTACCTGGCCATTTGATTCGTGGTGCTGCTAATGCCATAGATTGGACAGCTGAAATAATAAGTACCTACATATACCCGGGAACAAGGGGGGCGGCGAATACTGACGATCGATATTATATATGTGTTACCGGCCACGCTGATCGAGGTGTACAATCTACAATTTATGTATATGCCGCTCGAGTCGATGCCGAATTTTTCAAGGCACGCGCTTATATACGTATCCATAAAGTGCGCACGTGTCCCGTCTGGTATACAATATACGTATACGACCATTAAAGTACAATAAAAAGTAGGTCGTTCACGATGTTGCGACAGTTTGCGTGAATCCCACTCAAAATATACACGTATACAAATATTAAGCGAATCACGCGTGCCGATCGATCGTCATCGGTCTCTGCCCCCCCCCCCCCCTTATCTTCCCTGCATCTGCACTTATCGTACACGCGTTTCTCTCGGGGCAATCGCGCTGCGGATCGGTGCTGATGGTCGAAAGTTCGATCGGCCCGTCGTTTGCCCGAATTTCCGAGGCTCGTTCGCGTGGGGGAGGAGAAGGGGGGGGGGGGTCGGTGAGCTATTAGATTGACATAACAATGTACACCGAGAGAAACATTCGTTTAAAAACATACCGAAATCGAAAAAATAAAAATTACTGTTCTCGATAGCAAATTTGTGCCATCAATTTATTCTCGTAAAAAGTTTATCCTCACTCTCGAGTTCTACTTTAACGTTTGAGTAGAACTTTTTTTACCGCAAATATATGTATATAATCCCCTATTATCCACAACTTGATCCATGCGATTGAAAAGAAAACAAAAAAAAATATAAAAAACAAAAAAAAAAAAAAATTAATAAATAATAAAAAAAAAAAAAAAAAAAAAAAAAAAAAAAAAAAAAAAAAAAAAAAAAAAAAAAAAAAAAAAAAAAAAAACAACGAGCGTCGGGGAGAAAACGGAACCAATCGATCCGATCGTACTCTCGCGCCGCGGTTCCCACGATTGAAAAACACCCAAATTACGACAGCCGATCGAAAAACCTCCGGCGCGCGTCAAGCCGGCCCGAATAACATGTTTGCGCCTCGTTCACAGTTGTTGTTTTTTCCATCGTGCATGAATATGTGTACGTATTGCGCACAGGCTCCTCGTCAAGTGCGCAAGTATGCACATATTATGCGCATCCGCCTCTCGCGGTCGAGATGACGACGATCGACGATCGACCCTCCCCCCCCTTTGGGACGTGTACAGTGTATTATACGGATCGCGCGAAGAATGTCGCATCATACTTACGCGTCGGCTCCGCGAGCGCTGTTCGTTTCATTTCTTTTTTTTTCTTTTTTCGTCTCCATCGAGGCGCCGGGATCTTTGGAGAACGCTATCTCTCGGTTATCGCCGATGGCTGGCATTGCTCATTGCGGTTCTTCAAATCGGACGATGCGCCGTACGGCCAGAAATGCAGGTGTAGCAACGATAACGCGAGGGTATATTTTATACATAGTGTGTATAATTCGCGCAGAGCGCGCAAACACGCTTTCGCGGGAGGGAGGAGGCGGGGCCCGTGTTTTCCCGAAATCGTGGAAAATATGTTGTGAGTCACGGGCCGAGGATTCGTTCGCGTGCATGTGTATTATTATTATTATTATTATTATTATTATGATCATGTTTGCATATTTTGACGAGAAAACGTCGACAATAACAGCGCAGGGGAAAATATATGATGTATTACTTATACTTACGAGTTGCGGTCGGGATGGAAAAACGACGTCGGTGATGATGGACTCTGGAAACGCGAGGATTGAGGACCCGATATCGATCGTTCTTCTTCTTGCTGTTGTTGTTGTTGTTGTTGTTGTTTTCAGTTCGTGTTTTTTTGGAGCGCGCACGCGCGGAGGATGGATACGTGATGTACTTACTTACCGGTTATAATGATTGGTCCTCGAGCTACGAGTACACTTCTCATCAATAGTTTTTATTTTGTTTTGTTTTAAAAAATTTATTTATAAAATCTCCTACGGTTGTGGAGAATTAAGTTTATGTACGTTATGCGCTATTATGGGGTTCGGTAACGCCGAGCAAACGATTCCGGCTTGCGCGTCGACCGGAAGTGCGTAGGTGTATGAAACAGTTATTTTCTTTGGTTCAAGTTTTGAGCTGTAATTTAAGTACTATTGCGGAGGTCGAGTGGAATGCTCATACCGGAAGCGTAAATGTTTGAAATTAGATCAATCCGTTGACTAATATCATGTATGTACTTGTCGAGTATCTGTAATCCTATTTATTCTATTTGCTTACAAGTTCCCGTGCTATAGATATGGCAGGCTCTTTTCTGGTGAAAAAGGAAATGATTAAATTTGTCAAAAGTTGTTTTTCTTCGAACAAAGTGTAAAAGTATTACTCCCATTTTGATATTTGAATTTGTTAATTTAGATTTGTCTTACACCATCAGTAGGAATGAATCAATACATTGACGCCTCGAAAGGAAAATCAACTCAATTCAATATTTGACGACGTAAAACATTCCATCTTGATTCTTCCTGACAATATGCTTACATAATTTTCCCAACAAAAAACATACTCGATTTCTCCCGACGAAGAAAGTTCTACTTTTAGTTTGATTAAAAATGAGAATGGTTTCGAATAAAAAAAAAAAAAATTTATCTTGATTTTGAATTTCAAAAAGAATTTAGATTTGTGATGGAAAAAAAATATACTGATAGAATTTGACAAAATTTTACTCGCTCAATTTTTAGAAGAAAAATACGAAGAGAATCATTAGTCATCTTTATCAGCGATGAATCATGTTACGATAATTTACAGGTAAATTCAATTTAAATACGACAGCGATAGCACGTTTTGACAGGAGATAATGAGAATCGTCCAGTGTTATCCTCCGCGTAGTTAAAAAAACGGGCAAACAGATCAGTAGAAAAAATAATGAAAAATGCGATGAATTGATTGCCTCTTTAAAGGTTCAATATTCTAAATGATCGATTAAAAAAAAAAAAGTACAATACTTGTCTAGAACGACAAACGCCTACAAGTCTACAAATATTTTTGATAAGCAAAATATGTTCTCCTGGATTGGATACATAGCTATTAACATTATATTTGAACATGAAAGAATGTATAGGTATAATAATTAATACATTCTGGTGTCACTGTGTCACATTTTTTTCTATAGAATATACCAACATTAGTCTGTACAATATAGACACAGCCTAACAAGAGTCAGTGTATACTGTTTTTAACTTCCGTATGCCCGTCAAAGCCTCAACTGTACAGACACACACTAAAATCTCGTGCAGTAAATACAGTTAAGATATCGCTCCTGAAATGATTAGGTAACTGATGGATTGGATTGCTGTCCTTAATCTCCCGGAAGGTCGTACCATAACGCTGATGACATAGCTGACACTGTGATTGCCAACGTAAATGATAGTCAGTGTCGTGTCTGATACGCATCTATCATGAATTTTTGGACTGCTTTGTCAATATTAAATTGAAATGAGATAGTATACGTCTTTTTTTGCCGATTTTTTTTCAATTCTCTAAATCTAATTGAAAACTCAAAACGAGAAAGCACCTTTTTTCACTGAGGCATCGATTTTTGAGCAGAGAATATGAAATATTACTTAATTTTTTCACAGCAATCGCTATGACATTTACTTTAAAAAAAAAGAATAGTATTTCATTTGTTTCTTCTAAAATTATTAAATACAACTGATTCCATCAAAATTTTAAAAATATGTCTTGTTAAAAATTTTCATTTTTTGTCTTCTCTTGACAACATATTTATTTACCAAAAACTTCCATTGATAATGTCTTTCCACGTAAAATTGAAATATAAAATAATTTGTTGGAAATACACACAATTTTTCCAACAAAATTTTGCTACAGATGGTAGGTTTTTCACCGCTTTTTCTCGCAACTAAGTACCAGGACTAAATCAAAACTTACACTCAGATACAGTAGTAGCGATACCACAGTTATAATAAAATCCCATCTGATAACCTATACCCCTAACTGTGAGACTTGATATTTCTATTGCTGCAGGTTAGCTTTAATTACAATATATATGCACACGTAGTTAATACTTGAGTTAGTTTTATGAAAAAAAAAAAAAAACTTGGGATTATTTTTTATCTCTTCTCATCTATACATTCGTCGTATAGAGTCGCAATTTAATATCCTATTATAGTGTTAAATACATTCAAATGAACAACTCCAATGATGTATTACAAATTTATTATTATTCACATAAAAAGCTTAAATGCTAATTTTCATACATTTTTGGAAGATGATTACAATCTAAATTTTAAAGAGCACAGGGATAAACAAACCTGTATCAAAATGTTTGGTACTACCGGTCAAGTTTTAGACTTATCCTAAAATTTACTGGCTAATACAAGGATTTTATGATCACATGTCAAGTTATAAAGAATAATTTTAATATACTGTAGAATCATCGTATGTACAACACAGAGCCTAGCCATGTGTTGTTCTTGTTACGGTGTCTTGGATATCAACTCCCATACAAAAAGATAGTTTACACGACGCTACATATAAGGAAATCTGGGACGAAATGTGTATAGCAAGATCTTTATAATTATCATATGCATTCCGAAATATTCATGCGTTTCTCAACTTTACAAAAGAAAAAAAAAAAAACAATCGGGCATTCCGAAACCTTAGTCGACTATATCACTCGAACCTTAGCCATTTTACTATTTGTATCAGCGACGAGTACAAACTTATCAAGACTTGGCTTTTAATATTTTTGAATGTCATGATTTGTAATTTCGTTGGGGACCATAATACGGCATTGGGATCTGACTAACGTTGATTTGCTATTCGAGTACTGCAAATGGAAATACATAATCGAGTCAGTGACAAATTATACCAAGTTTTACTAAAAGCCGCGCCTCACGTCCTACTCCAATACCTAGTTGTATTAATGTTCGTTGTGCGGAATAACGGCGTGGCTGTCTCATTTGGGGGGACTTTTCCATGTTCAATCTGATGCGAGTAATTATTAGTTGACGCGGCCACCATTGCCCATAAGATTACGTGTTAAAGTGACATTCAGCGCCAACCCTCCCTGCCTCTAACAACACCCTCGCAGCGAAGACGTATTGGGAATCCAAAAAGTCACGTAAGCCTTCCGTAAGGCCTGTCTTTTTTTCAGATTGGGGAAAAATAGATGGCATGTGACGTTTTGGTTTCGTAATAGTTTTGGCAACAGGTGCTTAAGTACTCGGAGTATCAGGATTTGGTGCAGGGCATGGTTGAAGTTTGTTGAACTCCAGAACCACTGATTTCCCTGACTTGACGCTATTTACACATGTGCATATATGGACTATAGGCTGCGAGACGGAATTTTCGTTTGATCTCGTCTCGAGATTTTTTTTTTAGGATACCTCATCTCGAATCCCATGTCGCACAAGTCTGGAATAAATATGTATGCCGGCGATAAAAAAAGCGGGTCGTCCCACTTATTTCAGCCGATAGTTGACGACGCCAAGACCGATGTCAAATCCCGATGGAGGCGCATTTCTTTGTTAGAACGTACAAAAATTCGTAAAAAACGCCAAGATACTAGTAGAGTTGTAATTCTGCATTATTTATTCATGTAAAGGTGTTTTACATCTTTGATGAGCAATTTCTCATGATAAACTACAGTAGAGTCTCCTTATAGTTATGAAAATTAAGTAAAACAAATATTTTATTTCAAACCCACACCGAAACTACCGCTTTCTTCCCTTCTTTTAGGGGCGAAACTGCCACATTTTCTTCAAGATAAAAAATTTACATTTGTTGCTCATAAAAAAAGTATTTTTCTATCGACTCGGGAGGCAATTTTAACGAGGAACGCGAATAATTTATTAATAAGCTGCGAATGCGATTTTCAACAGAGAGGCTATTTCGCAGTTTCTATCCTGAATTAGGTGTGGATATAGGTATGTGAAAGAGAATTGGGATTTGAACTTGGCTGATTCAACAACTTTTAATATTTATTTACACGAGGGGTAGGTTTTCCATAAACTACATGGTCAATGTAGGGGGAGGGGGTATGACAAAATTAGCTACGCTGGGGGGGAGGTAGGTTTAGTCACGCAGCTTCATTTTATGTTACAAAAAGTTAAAGAATCCCAAAAAATAGAAGGCACAATTTTTATAAACCTTTTTTGAAATACAGCGCGTAACCTTAAGTAACCAAGGCTCTTATTTTAATTTGTGCCGCTGAATATCTCACGAGAAATATTTATAATGATACGTTAAATAAAATGAAATAAGCGATCTATCTTGCCTAATATTACCCTATGATGAATACACGTGACGTAACATTGTAACAAAAGTTCTATTTGATAAAAAAATTGAGGTAATAACTAAACATTTTAATTTTAATTTTTCGTTTGAGGACTACAAGATAAAGCAACGTTGGGCTACGTGGGGGGGATGAAAGAGTCGAATTATGGCCAAAATAGGGCCACGTATTTTCTGGACAACCCCTAAGTTGGTGAATGAATAGATTTGGAAGCTGCGAGAGTAGGCCATTCATCTCTCTATCCGTATGCATTGCGTGGTGAACATTTTTAGTAACCCAGAGTAGGGTTTTGAGTTCAAATCCCAATAGGGAAAAAAGTACGGCATTGCCTCACGGAGTTGATGCCGCACTTCATTCCAAGTCTCGTAAATGATTTTTTTCCACACGGAGAGAACTCTGAAGTAACGGTAGAATGCTTAGAGCAGCGCATACTAATTGCAAGTACGTTTGCTTGGGAGCCATACTAATTTGGTGTGGCAAGATGCAACGTTAGAAGACGCTATAGGTATGTATCGCTGACAGCGCCACATTGATGAAGTATATTTTTCGATTTTATTTCCTTTTTTTCTGAAATATCAAGGCAAAATATGCCTTAATTGACAATTGATCAGTGTTTCTATTAAAAAATGATGCTAATAGGGTATATAGTTACTCTACAGATATATTATTTAACCTTTGCAAGATTTGGCCGCTCGTTTTGACGATACTTACCAAGCGTATATAGTGAAAGAGCCTACTGTAAGTATATTTTAGATAGAACGATAGGCAGCAAGGTAAAGCAAAACGCGCCACTATAAATGAGCCCTTAGCTGTCAGCGATGCCACTATAATTATGATATAAAAGGGGAAAAATCCGCAACTTTAGGAGAAGGCTCTATTTTGTAAATCATAATATGTCACAAAATTTCATTTGCATAATAACTTAGCAACAAACAAATACATTTTTGTTCTCCAACATTCATGACTAATTTAGTTGTGACTTTTCAAATCAGTAATCACAATAAAAAGTTTACTTCACTGTAAAACGCAAGTAAAAGTTACAGATATAGCTGTTACATGAGAGAGAATTAAAAATTAAATAAATGCGTAAAATACAGAGTTAAAAAATAAAATTTCAATTATTTATTATTAACACGTGGTAGATCACTTGAAAAATAATCATATAAGTTATTTTAAATAAAAGAAGCCACAAATGTAAGTTTTAAAGAAAAAAATTCACACATCATTTAAAAAAAAACTTATACATTGAAAATCAATAGCTACGTTTCTTTAATGCTTCAATTTTTTCGCCGCTATCAAAGATAAAATAATTTTATTTTCTGATGCTAAAACAAGAAAACATAAACTAGCAAAGGAAAAAAGCTAAAGATAGTACAATAAATTATTCAGTCGTGCATCAGGAGTGTCTTTTATGCTTTGACCAACTAAGTATGCCAATTTGTGAGCATACTGACATGGAGCTGGTACTCTAATAGTACCAGGCCAATTGTAGTACAAGTGACACAATTTATAAGTAAATCTTTGCATATGATCAGTCTTCAGCTCACCATAATCATGAAGTACAATATAATGAGTTGGAGTCACAGTACCTTGTCTCACTAATTGTGGCACCAGGTAGAAGTCATACAAATATCGTCGAGTGATTTTCTCATCGACGATAGTACCAGGCGGAGGATTACCTAGTTTTCCTTTCTGAAAAGTAATAACAAAAATTAACGAAAAAATAGAAAATAAAGTCTTGAAAATATTTGACAAAATTTTTTGCCTACCTTCTCAAATATTCGGGTATTCACTCTTTTTTGTACTATTATTACGCTAACTTTTGGTTTGTAGTTGGCGTGAATGGAAGAGCAAGTTTCCAAGTATTGTTGTACTTCATATTTCTTGACAGTATCCAGCTGTCCATCGCCAACACCGTCTCGGTAGATAAAAATCTTATCCGGGTATGTTCCGTTTTTCTAAAACGCAAAAGGAAAATTGCCATCAAAAACAAATTTATTTTCACATTTAAATTGAATCTTTACATACTTCGCGATACGTCTCTAAAGATGATTTCAAGCATTGTTTTAAGAGATCTATAATCTCTTGGTGTGGACTTTGAAGACAAACTCGACTATGCCAAGATGTAAGCATTTGATCTAAGCTAGAGATGAAAGCAGCTACACTAGCCTTTGTACCGAAACCAGCACCTCCATGGAAAACATCCACACCGCAAACCATCGCGTTTGGCTTTAAATAAGATTTTGAAAAAACTTATTTTATTTGAGTAAAAAATAAATGGCAGCTATGGTATGGTACTCACAAACGGATTTTTCAGGGCCCACAATGCTCCACCAAGTTTACAATTCATTTGTAAAGCAATTTTTTCAGTTACGCTTCTAATCTTATCAGCTCTACTAAGTGTTTTAGAAATAATAACTTGAGACGGGACGGCAAATTCAACACAGCATACTCTGTCATGTTGATTGAAAATTTTTCGTTACTCGTTTTACTAAACACTATACGTAACAGTTGAATTTCACTTACTTTTTAACAGCTGAATACTTGTCTTGTCGTATTGTGGGGAATATAATTACAATCATTTCTGGTTGCTGTTGCTTTACAACATTACGGATAGCTGTGACATATGACTGTGTATCATCACTTCTAAGAAAAACAGTCTGTGGTTTATTAACCTTTATGCCAATTCTACGACAAACACCCTGGATTGTCTCCAAGAAATCGCTGCAATTTTGCTGATTTCTATTTGTACATATTATTGCCCAATTGGTCAAGTTAGGCTAAAATATCATTAAAATAACAGTAGTACTAAACATTTAAAAAAATAAAAAATATAATACATCTTTTACTTACAGTCCTTAAAACCTGATTTTGTCCAGCATCTTTTCCCCAATCCGCATTGCTTGATTTAGCTTTCGCATTTCCCCCAAACGTGAGTTCTTCTGGATCTAGAACTCGACCAGTCAAGTCTGCAGTGTCACTTTCAAGCTCTAAGCCCCAATCCGATAAAATCTTCTTGGTTACCTCGTTACTATTTACTTGTTTGATAAATCTTCTAATTACAACTCTTCTTTCTTCTGGATTTACTTTAGTGACCGTGGAAAGTTCTTTTGTGATTTTAAAATCACTTCTAATACTATCAGTCAATCCTGATATGAAGCAAAGCTCTGGTATCAACAGAGTCATTCTCTCAACGGTCTGAAAAAAATTTAAAAAAATAAATAAATATTGGCGTAGACTATATTTTGAAAAAAATAAAACGTATATCTTTGTACTTACTTCACCAGTCGTTGTCTTGTGTTTAAATCTATGAAGCAGCAATGGTTGTTGAAGATCTGCGATTTCAATTGCATAGTGGAGTTTGTAGTATTCCACAAACGATATCATTTCACCATTTTTCTCGAATTCGTGAGTAGGATTTTTATCCCAGTCAATATCGTCAACTCTGTATGATTGGTTGTTATAGCGGGTCAGTACTGACGTTCCGACGATTTCTTGTATAACATTTTTCCTATAGTTCTCTCTATTCTTTCTCATTATAACACCCCTGAAATTAAATAATTTATTTATAATTTAGTTGTGGTATTTTAATACCTGAGCGATTTTCTGCAATCTCACATAAAGTCTCGAACATTATCATTCCGCATCACACGATGAGATGCATCAAGATTAAGCAAGAGGCCTCCCTCCAACTCATTGACAGCGGTCACGTAACCTGGCCACACTTCTAATTTATAAGCTGGGATTTGATGAGCCCCAGTAGGATTGTAATCATGTCTTCCGATACGTACTAATTTTAGAGCCTTTAAAACTCTGTTAATTAACACGTTAAAGAAAGTGACATTGTCTTTCATGGCTTGTCGCTTTTTAAAAATTACTGTCAACGTAATCGGAGTATTATCGATTGGGTGGATGGATTCGAGTTCTAATCTCTAAATTACAAGATAAATGAATTATCAATATTTTGATTATTTTATTTTAAATTTTTCAGTAAATTATTACCTGGTTAGGTAGTTGTATAGGCAAGTATAAGAGCGATCCATCAAAATTTCTGACCTCACCCAAAACATTGGAATGCTGTCGCACAAGCTTGTATCTTAAATGACGGCTGTCGATATCAGGTGAGAATTTCACTTCGTACTGGTACATTCCTTTGCTGTTATCAAGCTTAAGTTTTACGTAGTTGGCTGTGAGTTGAATTCTAAGAGAAAAACGTTAATCAACATTCATCAGAATAATATGAGTGATAAAATTGATGTCAAATGGATAAAACAATACGTTTTTCCCGATTCTCCTTTACGCGAAACAATTTCGGGTTCAGAAACTACTGATGATCTTGTCTCTTCAAGAGAGAGCGAAGATAATTTTCCTAGAACACCTGACGTTTCTCCTGATGATTCAAAAGAAGAAACCCTACGGAAAAAGTTTTTAAATTTATTTTCCTGATACATCATTACATTTTATTTAGAACGCATAAAATTTTTGGCTTGTACTTACTTTTTTTTCATTCCAGCAATCAATCCACGTCCTGCAGATCCCGATGACGTGGAAGTTGTCTGTGTCGATGTTGCGGATGCAGTAGTTGACGCACTGAGAAATGAACCACGCCCAGGTGGCGGACCTGATCTTGATGAAGTTGTTTGCGTCGAAGTGACTGATGCAGTAGTTGAAGCAACAGGGGATGAAGAATCAGACTTAAGCTTCATTTTACTTAAGAGGCTGCCACGGCCTGCACCAACAGAAGAGACAGTCGTTTGTACTCGGAGCCTTTCCGCTGCAATTCTTGCTTCTTCCTCCTTTAATCTTTCTTCTTCTGCCTCTTTTAATCTTTGCTCTTCTTTTATCCTTTGTTCCTCTTCCTCTTTTTTTTTCTTCATCATGTCTAATAGGCCTCCACGACCTACTCCTCTACCACCGGAAGCCATTTTCTAGAAGGGAAAAAAAATGTATGAACAATTAATATCAACATTTGACAAATCAACATATTCGGATTAAGGCAGCGGTTCTTCTAGCACTACTCAACATTCAGCTGTTGATTAAAGAGAAAAAAAAAAAAAAAATTTTGAGAAACATCTTGAGAACAGTAAATCAATCTTAGTTCTAGTTACTCGACCATGTCATGTTGATGACACGAGTAATTCAAATAAGAATGAATAAAAATCTCTTTTCTGTAATAATAGGCAATCCTGGCTTGTAAACAAACAAAACAATACATATGAACAAATTTTTTAGTCGTTTTGCACAGAATCAACTTTTTTTTTTCAAATCACCTTAGCTGTAATATTCATAAAGATATGGTCAAATATTGAAACAGAATTTGTTTTTTTTTATCAGATTGAAAATTTATTTTTTAAATGCCATGGAAACTTTTAAATACTATATATGTTAAAAATTGACTTATTAACAAGTTTTCTTACATTGATATAAAGCTAAATCCAGCAGCCATACATAGCAGTGGTACTGTCAAATACCAAATTATAAGTACTATGGGTATCCTTAAAACATAACCAGATACCCTCTTAGTTTAGGCAAAGGGGTACCAGGCTTAGTTTTGTGGATATCCAAAGCAGAATGTGGTATTTGATGGTACCGCTGCTACAATATTAATGTGGCTGCTGGATTCACCTTCATCACATTTATGTATGAATAATTTCAGCTAACTTCTTACTTTGATGATTCAAAAGTTTTTCTGTCATTTGCTGGACAACTATGGAAATCAAATAAGCTTTGGAAATTTTTTATGACCTAACATCTTAGTAAATAGAATAACAAAAAACGAAACATGTTAAAAATATAAATTGAAATTAATTAAATTGATAAATATTGAAATCCTTGAGTATAACAAACTTCCTGCATCACTACAGTTTTAAAGCAAGCAGTAAGCTGACTTTGGGTAATGATAATATTTACAAGACAAAAACTTTTTCATAAATAAACGAAGACAAAGGGTTTGCTTGTGCATCAAATACATTCTAGGAATAAGCTGTCATCAATGCTGTGTGTTTTCGCTGGATTAAGCAATCAATCACTTAATAAAAAAAAAACGAAAAAAAAACTTGCGTTGCACGTGGTTTTTTTTCTTCTTGTTCTAATCGAAGAAAAAAATAACCAAAAGTACCTGGATCCAATACCTAATATTACTGTTTAAAAACGTAATTCTAATAAAACGCTTGTTAAAACTGACAAAGAATCAAACGACTAAGTGCCTAGTCAGTAACACCTCACGTAAATCTTATCTACAAAGGGCTCTGGTTTTCCTGCACGCACGTGCACACCAACCGGAGACACGCACGTCTTGCCAACAAGTAAGTACACGAGATAAAAATTCGTCATCGTGCTGCATGCAGGTACGTTTAGGGTACGTTGAGAAGAGTTACAGTACAAAAACAACCGCCACAGAGCAACATAACCGCTACGTCGAGAAAAAAAAGCCTGCTTGACTGCAGTGTTATTAGTTTTGAAAGTCTTACCGAAGTTTGTGGTGGTCGCTTTCCGGCGCAAGACTAGTCCTAGAAACGAGGAAGGGCTTTTCCTCTTGCTCGACCAGGAGTTCTCTCGCGCTTACTAGAATATCCAAGCTGGTAGAACAAGCAGGGCTTCTGTAGTTCCGTGCACAATAACACAACAGAGAACACGATCATCCGCGGCCACCCTCACGCGGCGAAATACGCACACCGCTGACCGCACAGGCAACAAGAGCTATAGCTAGCACGTAAGCGTCGTATAAGCACGCCCATCTTAGCCCATCAACATGAGGCTACGCCCGCGCTTGGCGGCGACTATTTGTATTACAGTACTTAAGTAAGTACACATTTACCGGATCACTCCGGAGGCCAAAGGCAAGCACTCCAAGCAGCGACTCTGACCCAAACTATTTTTTTCTCTCTTTATTATCAAGTTTAACTCAGGTAATCTCGGATAATGCGTTTATTTCTATGATTGTCAATAAAATATGTGTGTAATAACTTTCTGAGAACCGGTCGCGCACGCGCTCAAAATCCGTGGCGTCGGCACGGTGATAGCGCAATTTGCTTTTCGTTCAATTCTGAATGAAGTAGATAAGTACTGTCGTGCGAAGTGTCAAAGCGAACGTCCAGAACACAATTAATATGTCTGAAGATTTCTTATGTTTTCGACGTCGCTAATTGCGAGAAGAATATATAGTTGAAAATATCTATAAAAACGGCGCTGGTGTACTACACGAAAATCACGTTTTAGTTTTCATTAATAACTAACAAGCTACTCGTATACATATAACTGACACGCTCTTCTCGAAAACTCAAAAACAAGGCACTGGACCGGCTTGAACCAAACAGAAAGAACGTAAAATCTTTGGACTTTCTGGAAGATTTTAATAAGTGCAAAATCTTGAGAAAAACAACCAAGAAGAAATTTTTTCCTATCCCAATCAGCAATAACGCAACAGTCTAATTCCAACGACTGCCATCAGAGCTTCCATGCCGTAGGTTCTACCTAAGACAACTGACTTGGGGGAGGCCTCGGACGTCGACACTCGAGTACTCGACTGTCTCGACACTCTCAGCAGTCTCAGCACTTTCAGCACTCTCAGCCATGAGACCGGATGAGACAGAGCTACTCTCAAAAAAGGAGAGGTGGAAAATGCAGGTATGTACTTGAATCTTTATAAAAAAGCATATCCTTATTAGAGATGAGCATATAATAATTAAGTATAAAGATCTTTATCTAATGCGGTAATAACTTGCCGTGACTGAAAAAGCAGAAAAAATTCGAAGTGTCGAAAAATGAGTCACTTTTTCGGTTATTGCAGAACCGGATAAAAGAGGCCGTTTTCACTTGAGCATATCTAATTACAAATCTTGTAGTTGAGCCCAATTTAACTCACTTTCCTTTATAGCACTTGAGCCCAGGATAATTGTTACAGTTTAGCCCGCTGAAAGACAATATCATATTTTTTTCGTAGATACTAGATTTATATTACAGTTATATGTATTATTTATTATCTGTACTATAACACACGATCACAGTTAAATTTATTACTACAATAACAAATCAGTTCACGAATACGATCAGTTGCGTTTTTACACGTCGCGTGCTGATACATCGTATTGTCTATCATGTCATTGTTTACAATGCTTAGCAGTAAAGCGAAGATTCACTCGTATTCCAATGACGTGTTTTACCATAAACACCCGCAAATATTTTTCTGTTTTGCGATACTTTACTAGAGCTACAGGAAGAGACCATAATTAAAGTTCGAAATGCTGATCGTCCTAGACTTTGTACAGCACAGCAAGCACGAGCGAGATTTTTCCCTATGCTATGTATGTACGTAGGCATTTGCACGAGAAGAATATTATAATAAAGGAAAAATTGATCTGTTTACGTTTGTGAAGCGCGTTTCCTCGTGTCATAGAAAGCAAATGTGAGGTACACCATGCGAATATACATTTATTGACGTATAACATATATTTTGTTGTAAACAGATGTATGTAACAAAGAGCAAATTAGTCTATTAACATTTGTGAATCATTTTTCTCTGTATTATAGTATTACAAGTATCTAGTATGAATTTATTGACGTATAACATGTTTTGTTATAGCATAGGACAGTTACAGGGGGCAGTTGTTGTTTTATAACTTGTAAAAAAAAGTGTACACGAATAAATAGATCATTTAATTTTCAATGTTTATTTCTGTTGTTGCACACAATTTATCTAGATAATTTTATCTTTAGGCGGGGTCAAATGCTAATTTTTTTTTTTTCCATTATTTATGCTTATTTATGCTCAACTGCAGCTTATTTTTTGCCACTCTGATCAGTGGATGGGCTCAAGTCCACAGCGCCCGATAAAAGTACTTATGGGCGTCGGAAATAATTTTAGCTCAACGTTCACAAACAAACGACTTGCCGAGTGAAAACCGACCCGAAATTAAACTTGCCTCGTCTAAACAGCCGAAAAAAAATGTTGCTGTTGAGGTTGAGCGGCCATATTGAATACAGTGAAAAGGTAATATAGTAAATAGTGTTACACTGCGGCAAAAATTTCTGCGGCAATTTCTGCCGATTCCGCGGTTGCGGTTCTGCCAGTACAGCCGGCCAGGCAGCGTTATTACAGACAGATCCTGCGTCAATATGGCCGCACAACAACTCCAACTGGATTTTTCGACTGTTTAAAAGGTTCGGGACGGTTCTGACTCGGCAAGTTGATTGTTCGTGAAAGTAGAGCTAAAATCCGACGCATATACTTTTATCCGGTTCAGCAATAACCGAAAAAGTGATTCATTACAGGTAAGTACCTACTTAATACCGCAAAAGTCTGGATTGCGCATAACGTCTTTATTTACAAGTGATCGCACCCCAAACCGTAAATTATAAAAATATGTCAGACAAATTCTGGAGCACTTTCGGAGGCATGGGTTCGAATCACGGTCGGGTCAACTCGGAAATTTTTTTCAGTGTCTCCGACTGATATTTATTCCCAAGTCTCGCGGCTAGTTCTGCACCTTCGGGTGGCCCGATATAAAGTTCGATTAAGTCATCAACGCTAGAACACAGAAATCACTGTATAGTTATACAAATAACACAAGAATTTCAGCGTTGTAGCGTTGTAGCGTGAGCATGAAAAGGGACCTCGAAAGTCCCTTTTCATACTCACGTTAAAATGCTGAAAGTCTTTTTTACTCTTGTGCTGTAGTTTACTTTCTATGTATGTTTTGTGTACTTATGGCTTTCGTTCATGCTCATGCTAATCCACTGTAACTCTCGTGACGTAGTTCCCCCCATAGAGATATAATTTTTTTTTTATATTATAGTGTCATACGTCCTTTCTTTTGTGGCACTCGACACTTGGGAGAGGGTCTTTTGTGGCACTCGACACTTGGGAGAGGGATGGGAAAGGGATGGGAGGGGGTAGGGGGAATTCGGTGCATTGCCTGAGTCCTGACCGGGTGTCTACGAATAAACACCAGGACTAACTCCTGCACACCTCCTGCTCACGTTGTCCGCACAACGTAAGAGAAACAGTTAATCGATCCCCGAAGAAAATCAGCGGAAGCGAACCTCTAGGCAAACGACGAGACTTGAACCAAACCAAGTCCCACCCTGCATATAGAGATATAATATCTCTATGGTTCCCCCTCCAACCATTTAAGTTCTTTAACCATAGACATATAAAGAGTAGACTGCTCATTACCAGCGGCAGCAGTGAAGCTCGCGTAGAAGGCGAGGGCTCCCGAAAGTGTCAGGAAGAAGCGCGCCAGATTCAAATTGGCTATATGGGCAAAACCGCAAAAACCCAGTAACCTAAATCCCAAGCTTTTTAACCTTGTAACCCAGGGAAAGCGAGTAAAAAATATGATGAGGACACAAATTACTATAAAAATTATAATATAACCTAAATCCCAAGCTTTTTGACCCAGTAACCCGGGGGGCAGCGAGTAAATAATATAGTGAGTAAATAGAGTATTGATCAAATAACAACATAACCTAAATCCCAAGCTTTTTAACCCAGTAACCCGGGGGACAGCAAGTTTAATAATATGATGATTCAATAAATTATTGATTGAATAACAACATAACCTAAATCCCAAGCTTTTTAACTAAGTAACCCGGGGGACAGCGAGTAAATAAATTATTGATCGAATAACAACATAACCAAAATCCCAAGTGGCCTCAACTCTTAACGTAGGAGTTGTCGGACCTGTGTATAGTACCGTGATTTAGAGTACTAGCCATTTAAGGGCGCGCCACGCGCGCCAAAGGATTGAAGGCTACTATTCTCTAAACAGCCAATCACATGAATTCTAAACACGTTCTTAATATGGCTGCGCTCTAATCCAATATGGCGGCGCCCTCTGAGCCATCTCCCTTTTAAGATAGGAAAAGCTAACTGCCCCCTCCTTTTACGCGAGCTTCACTGCTCTCGCTAGTAATGAGCAGTCTTCTCTTTATATGCAAATGGCATTCACGCTGAAAAGTGGCAACCAAAAGAATTTTCTAGCGTTATAGTGTGAGCATGAAAAGTAGGGCTGCCACAAGTTTCAACAAATTATTGATCTTGTCTTGTCTTGAAAATCAAGACAAGAACAAGAACAAGATGAACAAATAGCATACAAGACAATAACAAGAAATGCTACTTAAGAAACTCATATTGTCAAGATAAATTACTCAAGATCTTGAGTATATCTTGTTCTTGAATAAGTGTCACCAGCACAGAAAAAATCCGTCGGAGTGAAGCGTTGAACACGCAATTAGAAAGTTTATGCACAGCTTTAAGTATGAAATACATTAAAACGACTTTAGACGTAAGAACTAGGTGGAACAGCACAAGTGATCTCATGGACACCGCACTACACTTAAAATTAGCCATAAATATGCTTTGTATGAATGTTGTAGAACTTCAGAGATTTAAATTGAGCGATTTTGATTGG
>JAPYYV010005688.1:0-22150 GCA_030522625.1 Copidosoma aretas | reverse complement strand
TCTGCATTTGAAAAAAAAAATTGCAGCACTCATTGTCGCAATAAAAAAATTTTACATGGGGATGATTCGACCCTACGATCTTTGTGATTGGAGGCAAAAATTGTACCACTGATCTACAGCAAGCTTTAGAGTTGTATGATAAAACGTTTCTCATACTTATCGGCCTATACTTATGTTTATTGATTTTATTTCTAGTAAATTTAGTTACTTGTATTGATCATTAGAGTTTTATGCCATAATACAAAAATTTTTACATTCGGTTTTCAATTTTAAATGGGTGATCTTAAACAATAGTATCTAAGTTATTACGCCATACATATTTTTAAAAATTTCAGTCACAAGAAGATCACCCATATAAATTAGAAAACAGAATTTGGTAAATTTTTTATTATAGCATGAAATTCGAATAATCAATACAAGTAACTGAATTTACTAAAAATAAAATTAATAATCATACGTATAGGCCGATAAGTATGAGGACAATTTCATCATATAACCATAAAGCTTGCTGTAGCTTAGTGGTACAACTTTTGCCTCCAAACACAAAGATCTTAGGGTCGAATCATCCCTATGTAAAATTTTTTTCTAATGCAGTAAGACATACCTAAAACATTAAATAAATCAAAACTTCCTGCCCATTTGATATCGAGATAGAAAAAATTAATATCAGGATGATTTGACCCTATGAACATTGTGTTGGTAGACAAAAGTTTTACCACTGAGCTACAACAGTCTCTTGAGTCTGATGATGAATTGTTTCATACAGTTATCGGCCTATACTATGAATTCTATTTTTAGTAAATTTATGTACATCTTTTGATTATTTGGGTTTTAATGCTTGATGAAGCAAAAATGACCTAAAGTTAGTTCTCCTATTCATATGTGAATTAAACGACACTTAATCTAAATTACTTTTATTCTGCTGTTGACAATTAATAATAAACTATTAAATATAAAAACTTCTTATTATTATGATAAATTCAAGAGGTTAGTGAAAAACAAAACTGACAATCAGCTCGTTTATAAAATAAATCGCGCAAGAAAAATTATTTCACAGTATTTTTGTAATTGAAGAGGTAATCTTACCAAACGGAAAATGTGAGTAAAGAAAAAGGAATCGGCACCGATCGAAAGAAGCGATAAAAAAAATTCAATCTGGGTGATACGACCCCACAATCTTTGTGTTTGGAGCCAAAAGACATACGGTTAAGCAACGAGATCGTGAAAATTGACATGACAAGATGTTCCACGTATTTATCGGCCTGCAGCCATTTAATTGCTTAGGTCTCATTAAAAAAGGAATTTTCTAAATTAACACTTGATGAAGTGTAATTTTCGATGATGACATTTTGTAATTGCTGATTCTTAAAGAAAAAAATAATTTCTATAACATAGTATAAGAACCATGAATTTGATATAAGTGTCGTTTTACTTTTGATTTTGTGAATCTATTTCAGAAATCTAGATTCTATATCCTACATGTTATTTGCAAAAGTACGAAATAGAATCGAGGTTCTAAAATATACGTTTAACAATATATAAAGCAAATGCAAGCTGTTAAAGTAGTTTTTATTCACTGCGAATCAATTGCAATGAAGAATCGAGAGACAAACAGTTGGAGCAGTTGTACCTTATATGGACGTAAATTATTCTACTTCTGTCTAATCCTCTCTGGCCAAGTGGGGGCGACGCTTGACACCGAACTTTTTCCGTCCAGGTTCAAATCCTTTTTTTTTTTTCTTATTATATAGTGTTTATTCTTATTCAATAATTTATCTATGCATTTTTTGCGCACTAATAAATGTTTTATTGCTGCCAAAATGTATAATGCTAGAACACGTGTTTAACACGTAATTTTAGCCAATTGAACACGATCCTAACACGTGTTTTTGACACCTAGGCGGACATTTTCAACGTGGCAAACACGTGGCATACACGAGTTTGTCACCTTTTTAAACTACACGTAGCAAACATGAGTAATGTTTATAGGGTAAAATCACTTTTTAATATTGTAATAAAAATACTTCGTTTGTACAGCTGTACAAAAGTTCATGCTGTTTAACGATAAACTTTATCGTATCAAAACAGACGTAACGATTGTGTGTGATTTTATTTACGTTTTTATCTAAATATCTGCTATGATCTGAATATGATCTAAAAAATGACAACAGTTGAGAAAAAAAAACAACCAAAAAAAATATTTACTTCTTGTTTGAGATAATAAGTACATGTCTATTTTATTCTGTAACTATTTTATAGACCATTATATTCTCGAAATGTAAAATTTTTGGTTGGAATAAAAGCATAACCTTGTATTTTTTTTCAGATCAAATTATTGTAAACTATTCATTGTAAATTATCAAGTTACACAAAGAATCAGTCCAAACATACTTTTGCATAAGCACAAGAAAGAATGACCAAAAAACTGAGGACGATGGGCTGTCACCATTGTCACCAATTCGTCTCTCGTACACTCCGTAGATTACATCCACATTCAATATGAGTGCATTTAACATAGGTTCTTAGTCATTTCCAAGTCAATTTTACGTGTAAGTGGTATGATAAATAATTTATTATTACACATTTTATTAAAGGAGAAAGAAAACTAAGTTTTTAATGATTCTGCATGTATTTGCCTAGAATTTTAGAATCTGCTTAAAGGAAGAATCAAGAATATCGCAAAATATATTTATAAGCCTGATCTATTCTACTATTAAAATCGTCTAGAATTCCCCCAAAACAACTTTTTGCAGGGTCAAAAAAAATAGAAAGCACTATAAGAATTAGCACTTAACGACCAAGTATTTTTTCTAATACTATAAATTCATTTACAGTCAATAAATATTGAGAGTTCCTATGTACCGACCCAGAAGCTGATCTTGACAGAGCAACTGTATTTTTATCCGTAATAAGTAATAAAGTAATAATCAATATCTTTCCATATTCACTCATTTCTGATGTCATGTTGGATCCGCCATAGTGAGATTTCCGAAACTCCATGTTTTATTCAAAAGTTTACGTCCATACGAACAATTTAAGCCGAAAACAGATTTTTTTGGTACCCCAAAATATTGAACAGTGATACAGTTAACGTGTTTTGACCTTATTAAAAGCTTATTTGAGGTTAGGTTTGAGAGGCAAAGGGTAAATTTAGAAGCTTTTAAGTAAATATTATAAAAAAAAATTCTGAAAACTTGGCTTGGACATTGAAAAAGATAGTTACAATCAATAGTTTAGTTTTTTCACTCATTTCCAGTGCCATATTGGATCCGCCAAATTGAATTTTAAGAGACGCTATGTTCAATTTTTAATTGTATGACCATGCAAAAAATTTAAGCCCAAATAAATTTTTTTGGTACCCCCATATTTTGGATAGAAAAGTTATCTGGTTGACGCGTTTTAATCTGATTCAGAGCTTATTCAAGATCAGGTTTGAGAGGCAGAAGGTGCAATTAGAAGCTTTTAAGTGAATCTTATTAAGAGAAATCCCAAAATCATGGCTTGGACATTTTTTAGACAGTAACAATGAACATTTGGCCATTTTCACTCGTTTCAGACGCCATATTGGATCCGTCACATTAAATTTTTCAAAAAGCCATGTTGAATTCAAAATTTTATGTCCATACAAATAATTTGGGGACAAAACATTTTTTTTTGGTATCCCCAAATTTTGGATAAAGAAGTGATCCGGTTGACATATTTTCACCTGAATTGAATCTTATTTAAGATTAGGTTTGAGAGAAGAAGGGTGCATTTGGAAGCTTTTAAATCAATAATATAAAACGGAATTCCGTAACATCGTTTGGACATTGTTTTGACAGTAACAATGAATATTTTTCCATTTTAACTCATTTCCAACATCACATTTACAAATTTATTTGATACCCCTAAACTTTGGGGTAGAGAAGTGATCCGGTTGACGCATTCTGACACATATGTATAAATAAGTATCTGTGATAAAAATATTTTTTCTTGCAGGGCTATATACAATATGCATGACCTGAACTGCCAATCAATCAAAAGCTAAAAACATGAAAGAGGTATGCTATTAGCAAATCATCCAGTGTGCTAGAATCTAGTATGGTCCAGAAAAAATTTTTATACATTAAAAAATTGGTTGATCAACTACAGTTCGCGACAATTATCAACCATAAAAGGATATCATATTATTAATTCCAATAACCAATTCAATGTAAAATAATTATGTTCATGGTATGATAAATATGTTAAGGAGAGAGAAGTTTCGGGGAGAAAAAATAATTAAAAGCGGTTGATCTTCAAAAGTCTGGGCGATGGTTGGAGCCCCTTCTACAACTCTTTATTGCGTTAAGGTTCTTATATTTGTTTAAATAATCCTAGGGTTTTCTATGTTTTTAAAAACACAATTGTTAAATTTGTAACATGCCTAACTATTAAAACAAAATTTTTTATTAACATAGAAATATTTAAGTTGATTATGCAATAACAAGTGTTGTACGCAGATTTTTATTTTCTGCTTATGTTTTTATAGTAATCTAAGCTAAACAACTGCATTAATTTAATTTGATCATAAAATTATTTTGGCATTTTGCACCAGAAACTGCCATGTAAAATATGTACTCAAACATCGATACTTCTTAGTATGACAAAACCTTTAGTTCTTACAAAGAATTAGTTTATTATTTCAGTGTCAAAGCAGGTACATCGACGAGAAACTATGTCAATCAAGGATGTGAATATTAAATGAAAATTTTTAATAACGCAATTATTAATACAAACAAGAATTAGTAAGAGCTCCGACCAAACCCGCACAGTATGCCAAAACGGACTTTTTTCCGTAAATAGAATATCCCAAGAAAGAATCATCATGTCCACATTATTTTTTTTTTTATTTACAGCAAAGAACATGACGATTCCTGGTAAATGGTCCGAAAACTAGTAAAGGTACAAATAAAAATAGTCCTTAACTAACCTGAAAAATGATATTTCTCTAACAAAATTAATATAACACGTTATTATTGCTAAGAACTTTTATAAAGACGACTATAAATTAGTTTTAGGTACCGCTGGTCACAAATCTAATGTGAAATTTTTTATTTAAAAAATAGCTGATTCCATATAACAGACAATAATGTACTATCTTCCAAAAAACTGAGTATTTTTTGAAAAAAGTTATTCAATCTCGAAAATTTTTAGTCATAATACCAATAAAGCCGTGCGGGCTTTTTTAAAACAAGCAGTAATGAAAAGAAGTTTATATAGTACATCTAAACCAACATTAAAAATAAGTGTACTCATTTTGAGGTTAAGCCAGGCGTTGTACTAGCAATGGAATTTATTTTAACTGTTAATTAAGAAGTTTCGGACAATGCTGTTAATGAATTTATTCTTGTACAAAATACACACAAAATGGCTGATTCAATATGGCAGACAAAAATATAATTTTCTAACAACAGAATATTGTTTTTAAAAGTCAATCAATCTTTGTACATTATTAGTCATAATACCGATAAAGCTTTTTAGGTTTTATAAAACTAGAAGTTATGAAAAGGTCGTGTAAAAACCGAGTAATGTTCATGCTTCAGACGTAGTTCTGTAACGCATTACTGGATTTCAAACGTACCGATGATGTGACTTATAGGGTTTTAAACGTCAAAATCATGTACATTACTGGCCTTA
Source organism: Copidosoma aretas (assembly GCA_030522625.1). Lineage (NCBI taxonomy): Eukaryota > Metazoa > Arthropoda > Insecta > Hymenoptera > Encyrtidae > Copidosoma > Copidosoma aretas. The sequence continues at coordinate 16,492 of JAPYYV010005688.1, read as the reverse complement.
CATGTCCGAAGCAAGAAACTTACAGGGTATTTAATGTCTAAACTATATAAATCACTAGGTTTTGAACGTCTGTAGTTCAAACTTTTATGATGCAGTAATGATTATGATTCATACGTTCAGAACTTAGCAGCGATTATGTTTCAGTCATTTATTACTCTGTACATGCTTTAGACGCTGAAACCGAGTAAGTAACAAGCTTTAGATGTTGAGAACTTAGTAAAATTAATGCTTTAGACACTGAATTAATATACGTCTAAAGCATGAACGTTATTAGGTTTCTAACATCTAAAGCATGAAGTCACACGGGAGCACGACGAGGCAAGTTTAAGATGCAGACGAAGCGTCGCACAGTGGACCGAAACCACAAAAAAATGGACAAAAATCTATAGATTCGCGAGTTTTCAATAGAAAATAAATTTGAAAACGGTTTTAATAAGGGGACTCACTGTAGAAATAGAAAATGTGAGCAATTTTTCATGATGTCATGGAAGCGCGGGATGCTAAGCCGCACAAGCTTGCGGGCAGAGAAAAATATAGAAAATTTCGACATTATTTTTAAATTAAACCTTCTTTAATAATTTAATTTTCGAAAATATAACTGAATTCTATGTTTTTTGGGTTGCTGATTATGAATCTAATATTTATTTTTCAAAATTCAAGATGGCAAATCCAACGTGGTGGACCTGATTTTAAAACTTTTTTCTGATTTCGACGAAAACAGGTATATAGGAGTTTTGTGGGACGCTGATTGCGAATTTGGACTTGGTTTTTTAAATTCAAGATGGCGAACCCAATATGGCGGACCTGATTTTAAAAAATTTTCTGATTTTGACAAGAACGGGTATATAAAGATTTTTTGGGTCGCTGAGTACAATTCCTAACTTTGTTTCGTATTCAAGATGGCGGACCCATTATGGCGGATGTGATTTAAAATTGTTTTCTAATTTCGACAAAAACGGGTATATGGGAGTTTTTGGATCGCTGATTACGAATCTAAACATTGTTTTTTATAATTAGAGATGGCGGGCCCTATATGGCAGATCTGATTCCGAAAATGTTCTGATTTTCATGAATATAAGTTTAATGTGGGTTTATGGGTTGCTGATCCCGAATCTTGTGTCCATTTTTAAAAATTCAAGTAACGCAGTTTTCAAAATATCGATGACACTAAAGGTTAGTGCAAAATATTAGTTAGTAGTAAATAAAAAAAACGTGATGCTATTTCATTCAGGCTTTTTTATTTTCAATAAAATGTAACAGTAAAGTTTAACTTATTTCTCGAATTTTTAATTCACCAATAAAGTATCGTCTCTATCCATACAGTCCTTACTAAAATTATTTTTATTATTTACACTATCATATCACCATCATCATGATCATTCTATCGTCATCGTCATCGTCATCGTCATCGTCATCGTCATCGTCATCGTCATCGTCATCGTCATCGTCATCGTCATTGTCATCATTATCGTCATCGTCATCGTCATCATCATCATCATTGTCATCATTTTTATTATTTAAGTTAGTTCTATACTGTTTATTCCTTTTTACTATACTTCCTTTATTTGCAACTGTATTTCTGTGATCATTATTATCGATCATCAATAATTTTTTCATTGTTTCAGTCAGATTTTGAGGAATTTTTTTTATTCTATCTTTTTTCATTGAAATAAGAAGATCTTAACTGAGCATTAAACGCTTAAAGGCGTCTTTATTTGTGTCTACCCTGAAATTTATATGTTATTAGAGTTGATTTGGAAGTTTTAATCGAAACGTAAAGTTGTATTGTAATGATTATCTTTGCATTCATTAATTCCCCCAATATTTTTGGACTGCACAGCATATTTTGTAATCATTTTTAGTCAACTTATTATTGCATAAACTAATAAAAAATAATTTAATTCACGAGATATTGATATTTATATCAAACGAAAAATTATAAAACAAAAATTTTGACATTCTTTAATCGCATTAAAATAGAAAAGTGTGGTTTATACTCATAGGACTAAGTTTAGTTATCTTAAAAAAGCTAACATTTTATAGTACATTTTATTGTATAATTATTATTATGGTTCTTATTATTACAATTTGGCTGTCTTATTTGTTATGAACTCTAGAATCAATAATTTTAGCGAAATTATTATCAAGACTATTGATTTGTTTACACATAAGTTAAATATCCCAATGGCTGAACGCTTAAGGCCTTAGGAAATTACAAGATGAATATCAAATATAATCTTTCTGATTTTAAAATGTATTTTACATATTTACCATCATTGTGGTTATATGTATTTTTTAAAACCAAGATTTAACATTATAAAAGAGTTTTAACGGTGAATTACTATTGTTTCTATTCAGTATGTTGTACCGATTGATGAACAGTAGATAATTGAGGTGTTCCAGTAGCTGAAACGACCAAGTACCAATAACTGAACGGGCTTTCACATACATATATACAGTATTGACCCACAAACTCAAGTAGATGCGGTTTTAGGTTAGAAGTACGCTCAAAATGTAAACAATCATGATCCGCAAGAAAAGTCCAAATTAATGAGCCATACTTATTTTATATAAAGTATTATTGCTAATTTCACGCGGAAAACTAGCTGATAAACGATTGTTCTTCTAAATAACGCAGTGACTCTAACTTCAGTTGTACGTTCATCTTTTGGTCGCTTTCTTAAGAGCTTGACTCAGTACGTGAACGCGACGAATTTTGATTAAAAAGTTAGAAATATTTTAAAAATTATATCTTTAGATGATTTTAGAACTCCTAAAGATTCAGATAGTACTTTTACTTTGTCCAAAAGTGTAATAGTTTTAATTTTATAATCCCAACAAGTAGTGCACCTACGCTAAGAAAAATGCTCGAGCGAGTCAATGTTAACGGTCCGAGTGTCGAGCAAGCGCATTTAAAATGAGATTTAGATCAATAAAACTACTGTATTGACGGAAAAATTATAAGACACATTCTTCAATGCCTTAAGAATATAAAAAAAATCCAATTCGTAGGTTTTACTCGATATGTATGATGTTATAGGGAATAGTACTCTGAGTGTTCAGCCATTGGGTACGTTCAGTCATTGGGACATTTACCTTACAACGTGTACGCAGACCATAAAGTTTTTAAAAATAACCTTGATTTCATTTGAAAGTGTTGTTCTCGATAACGCTTTATGTCTTTATTTCGACGTTCATGTGCTTCCTCTGAATACATTCCAATAGGTAGCGGAAGTCTTCTTACAACTTGATGTGCATGTACTAAAATGACATGGATTGAGGTAGGCATTTAATACTTACTGTAGAGTCGTACAAAACGTTCAGCTGTTTTTTCATAATATAATTGAAATTCGTTTGCATTAATATAATGTCCTGATGAGATGACCCCAAGAATAGTTTGAAAATTTTCTAATAATCTTTTGTCAAATCCTGGAATTATTAGTATATTTATTTTCTTAATGCATTATAAAACATTTTATCAACCCTGTTTATCTATTGGGATTTAATCTGTATTGGCTCCTTCAATTAGCACAATCAAGAAGCAGTACAAACTTATATTTTGTGATTGCCCATATACTTATACATACATGAAAATGGTGTCGAAAAACCTAGAAAACTAGTGGTGGGGGTTTAACCACGCTCCTGTATCAAATCCCAATATATAATAATTATTAGAGTGCAAATCAGTAAAATTAACTGTGCCTACATTAAAAGATTATGTATATTTTTCGAAAAACTTGAAATCATTTTTTGCTACGACATACGTCAATATAATAAAAAAATTAGTTGGACAAGTATTATTTTCAAAGTATCCAATTCAGTATGGTTCTATTGTGTGCAATAAGATAATTAGTATCTATATATAAATAGTAAGGCTACCAGTAACATGGTTTTATAATTACCAAGAATTTTAGCAATGGCTTTTGGATCTTTGAAAAACTTTCTTGCTGTGTTACCATCATTAGTTGTCCCAAAACCTTGTTTAGGAACATCAATCATTACACCGAGCTCTTTGTGTAGCTCATTTTTTAGTTTTTTTTTCCTTTCACTCATGAAAGGTCTCTTTTCTTTTGTGATCTGAAAAAATTATTGTTAATTATTCGAACTCAGTAGTAAAAATTAATCTTTTTTTTTTGCATTGAATATTTTATAAATTTAATGCAACAAAAAATTACTTGGAAATATTTTTCATGGAGTTATTGATTTTTATTAGCAGAACATTCATTCGACACAAGAAGTTCTGATTAAGGTTCTTATTGCTAATACCTCGGTACTACTATCAATATTGAGAAAAATTGTATCATTATTAAATAATTATTAATAAACAATACTCACTCTCCAAGATTTAAATGGAATCCTATATGATACATTCATCACACATTCAAGTAATCTTATGTGTACATGTAGTATTGGAATACCATATTCCAAAGCCGACTCGTTTATTTACTTTTTTGATAACACGTTAACTTTGTTAAATTCCGAAATTTTCGCTCCACAAATGTGGCAAGTTTGACTTGAATTACCGTTAAGAGCACTGCATACCTATAAGAATACAATCGAATGAGATGAATATAAAGACTACCTTGGTCGTCTTTTACCGCAAGCACAAGTAAGTGATGGAAATTAAGATTTTTACCTATGACCTCTACATTTACAGTTTATTTCACCATAAATAATATCTACATATTATAATTCAAAATAACAAACTGCTTACCTTACCATTAATCATCGTTACAGCCAAATTACATTTAACGCTGTATTTATTGACTTCACATTCTTGTAAGGTTTCAATTTGCTCTTTTAACATTCTTTCTGCTGCCTTAATTACTTCTACTGATTCCTTGACAAATTCAATTCGAATCGGTCTACAAAACCGCGGGGAGAAGGGAGTTTGATTTTTCCATAATATTTTTTTTACGTCAAATTAATCAATTGCAGTGGAACAATTGATGAAAAAAAGATGTGATCATAACTGCCTATTTCGGCATCCCATTTTTGCTTATATTTGTTTGTTGCGGTGCCATCCATGCCAATTTTATAGTACATTTTTAAATATACAGTATTATATATCCTTGAAAGATTTAAAGATTCGATCATACGTTTCGTAGTATGGTTCAGTAGATCTTGAAAGGGTACTACACTTTCCGATTCACTCACTAGCATATTCGAAGGATATGCAAGTTTCTTAGCTGCTTGCACCTGCGAAAAAGAAACAAATTGACTGAATTGAAAAATTGAATCATAAAAAATAGAAAAATATCGAAAAATATCAGTAGCTTGAAAGTGAGGCATGAGTATTGTACGTAATATTATAAAAAGATAGTTAAAATTTAAAAAGAAAATTATACCATGAAAGACTTTCATGTTATTTTTGCTTCTTAAAATTTGTGGATTTTTTTTTAACAAGTTCTTACTGTCATGAAAGTAAGATATTTTTATTTTCTTGATAATTATTAAAATTTAGTGTATTTATAACTAATGATAACTTTTTTAAACGTTTTATTCACTTTCATTGCAAAAATATATTACAAATTGTTATAATCTGAAAAATTTTGATTTATCAGTCGCTCCCATATTGTAGTATTTCTACTATATACACACACTTATTTTTTATCTGTAGACATTATAACATAGGAGCAATTCAACTGTCAACAAGTGATGGACTAACGAACGATGCAGATCCAATAAATCCTTTGCTTACCTTATAGTATGACGGGTACAAATTGTGATTCAAACGTAAAGCGTTTTTCCTTACAGATTTGTAATTTTCTTTTGACATATTTCGATCAATCAATAGAGCACCGGCTTCATCAGGTGACATTATCAGTGGCTCCTTAATACTTAATTGTTTGAAGATTTCACTTGATTGTTTTTCTTTTATCATATGTAACAACTTTGATCCACATAAAACCTTCTGATTTCTCAAAAGCTGGTTTGTTGCATCAAATATAGCCTCAGACGAATTTTGTTCCAAAATATTATCAACGATACGCTTATACGTCTTTTCGGAAGCTGACTAATATTTACTGGAAGGTCGACCACGCTTTTTTTCTGCAAACATTTATTCTGTTTATACAAATTAGATTATCATGAGGATGAAAAAGATAAAAATAATATGAACTAATTGTATAAAGTTATTTTGTAGTTAAGTGAATCAAGATTTTGTACATATTTACCTACTAATACAAATGTAAGCATTAACATGTTTTAGAGCAAAGTTAAATATAATTAGCAGAAAATTTTATTTTAAATAACTCGATACAAATCATGTTTAGCAAGAAATCCATCAGTTGAGATATGGTCTAATAATAATCAATGATTTCCACGGTACTACTTACCAGGTTCATATGACTCATCTACAGTCAACATATACGTGATTTCAACTTCTTTATTTAACCACTCTGCGTAAAATTCATCAAACTGACTGTATTTTACTCTTTTGTGTCTTAGTTACTTGTGTTTCCTATCGTAAGCAGAATAAAAGTCACTATTTAGTTTTGCACTAATTTGTAAAACAATTTTATCACATTTCTTAATGCAAAATTTTTGCAATATATATGCAATCACTTTTTTTTTCTTTTCACACAAATCACTGCACGCATCTTTTCGTAAAATGTCGTAAATTTCTCTGTTAGAAATTTTAAAACTAAATATATTTTTCGTATAATAAGTCGATGAAAGGTCAATGTTATTTTAAGACACAAAGCAAACAAAACGTCCAGACTGTCATTAGTAAAAAATATTTTATGGAATACAAATCTACTAGTGTGGTATCAGTTCTGGGATATGGTTGTTGGAAACAGAAATGTTTATGCTCTACCTACTTTTCTCACTCAGTAGACAATTGAAAAAAAACATTTATGATTATAAACTTATAAACAATACAACTGCATGGTAAATGGGTCCAGACTGATATCACTGAAAAAAATTTTAATAGGATATAGATTTACTAGTCTAATAACAGTTCGAACGTATAGTTGTTCTTAAAAAAAATTTTTTATATGTACTTTTTTACACATTTTCTCATGCAGTGACAGATAGAAAATAACATATAATAAAAATGAAAAAAAGTCGGGACGTGGAACACTAAAAACCATTAAACTGCATCAGCCAGTTCAATATACATCGTTATGGGGAATTCTGCCGTAACTGACTCAGACGATGTCCCCGGCTCGTTTGCGCGTACTAAGGTCTAATGCATTAATATAAAGGTCAATATTTGTATAAAAATATTTTGGGTTCTCAAGCGAAAAAATTATATTTGTAACTCGTTTGCAAGGCTTCATTATGACCCTCGTTACGGCCCTCGCCTTGGTCTCGTGCCGTAAACTTCTTGGTTCGTAAATATAAGCCTTTGCAAACTCGTATGAAGTATACTCTTAAGTCCATTTTAAAATTACACAAACAATATACAGTACTCAAGACACAACTTTTTTCGAATGACAATATTGTTTAAAGACTGGATAAACAATTTACGTGTGTTTACAATTTTTGCTCTTATGAAAATGTCGGATATTATTAAACAGCATGTGTGCTTGTAAATATATGCTTTGAGATTAAAAAGATTAATAGTATTGAACTGTATAATTCTAAATTCCTATGTAAGCCTTATTTTTGGTTTTAACAAACAAAGCTTAGATTCGTGATCAGTGACTCAAAAAACCCCCATATATCCGTTTTTGTCGAAATCAGAAAAAAATTTTAATCACGTCCGCCATATCGGGTCCGCCATCTCTAATTATAAAAAACAAATTCTAGTATCGTAATCAGCGATCCAAAAAACCCCTATATACCCGTTTTTGTCGAAATCAGAAAAAAAATTTAAATCACATCCGCCATATTGGGTCCGCCATCTTAAATATTAAAGAACAAAGTTTAGATTTGTAATCAGCGACCCAAGAAACCCCTATATACCTGTTTTCGTCGAAATCAGAAAAAAAATTTAAAATCAGGTCCACCATGTTGGATCCGCCATCTTGAATTTTGAAAAATGGATACTAGATTCATAATCAGCAACCCAAAAAACATAGAATTCAGTTATATTTTTGAAAATTAAATGATTAAAGAAGGTTTAATTTAATAAATAATGTCGAAATTTTCTATATTTGTCTCTGCCCGCAAGCTTGTGCGGCTTAGCATCCCGTGCTTCCATGTCATCATAAAAAATTGCTCACTTTTTCTATCTCTACAGTGACTCCCCTTATTAAAACCGTTTTTAAATTTATTTTCTATTGAAAACTCGCGAGTCTGTAGATTTTTGTCCATTTTTTTTGCGTTTCGGTCCACTGTGCGTCGGCACCCGCGCTTACTATTTACTTCTCATTCCGATACGCGAATTTTCAAACCGCGATAAAATATTGTTCATATGTAGGAGCCAATAGTATTATGATTTAATTTAGCATATTTGATGCTACACTACAGCTTCACCAAGAAATATTGGCATAAAAGTTTTTACAAAAACGAACAAAAGAGATGCGTATCTCAATATGCCTAAATCAAGATTTCTTCAAGTTCAGCCTTCACTAAAAGTGGTTTCATCGTTAAGTTAGCTGTGAGCCAAATCATTCCTCCATGGTAGAGAGATAGGCGTGCTCTTTAAAACAATAAGTGCTGCCAACTGTGTTCACTCTTATACGTTCACAACACGCATCAAATAAACAGTCTTCTGCGCTGCCGTTGTATTGTGATGCTGTTTGAGTTTAAATACACTCGATTGGTTTCGTATATACTTCTATGAATCTGTTAATTACATAGTAATTTGAGATGACCATTCGAGTCTTAGTTTACTAAATTGAGATGAATGAATTATGTTTTCCCCACTTCGATAATATAGTGTGACTTGGCCCTTCGGATTCAGAAGATTAGCTACATCGTAAATGAAAAATCCTGTGACTGAGTTTTTTGTGTATCATTAATGGATTTGACAATTAGTTGAAGGGATTCTTTCAAAATATGGCTTAAGATGGAAAATTTTATGCATAATAGTGCTTACATTGAACATCAAAATCACTTGTTCATTTAAATAACTGGCCTATACATGCACATGTACATATGTATTAGCGCAAAGAAGAAAACAAAGTTTCAGAAAACCATGTCCCATTTATTGCCAAGCATGGCCAATACTGATAAATAGTAGACACAATTTTTATTGCTCTAACTGGTACAGGTAAGTCATTTTTTTTCTTATATCCAGTGATAAATGACTTCTATATATTACACTTTAATATACTGTTGGGCTTATGGTTATAATTGTATTAGGAAAAACTGTTGCATATCATATGATTGCTTAGACCTTGATAATCAATAATCTCTTAGAAGTCAGAGATCCTTTGGCTAGAGGTCCTATGGTTTTGGTCATGGCACCAGCCTTACAAATTTAGAAACAAGTGAATAATTATGACAATCTTAGAAGACGACAGTATGATTAACTCATTAAATAATATAAAAGCATAATTTGATAAAAAAAAATTTGGCAAGTCCTATGCATAGGACTATATTTAATTTTAGAGTATGCTTGTATGGAAAAATAAGAAGAAAAGAGCAAGTCAAAGTGTTTCTAGTAAGAGCTGAAATTATTGTTGCCCCTCAAGAAAGACCTAATGATCTAGAAAAAAATGCAAATTTCGATGTTAAATGTGTATCCTACACTGGATGAAGCTGATCGTATGCTGGTCAAGGGCTTTGAGGCAAAAATCAAGAAAACTTTGTTAGATGTCCAGCCTGATAGTCAGTCTGCGTGATTAAAACGTAAATTTGTTGTATGATTGATAATCTTATGATAAATAACAGTCCTTATTAAAGTATACAGACAAAATTTTTTTTAAATTTATTCACACAGAGTAGTTAGGATTCTCAGTCTATGTGCATCAAACTTGCCCAACCTTTTTCATTTGTTTAAAGGTGATTTGTATAGTGATATAACATACAGACCTCTGTCCGCTTCATTAATTCCGCCACTTTATGGGTGTTTAATACAAAAATAGATTCATTACCAGCATTCGTCGCAACCTTTTTTTGAACAGTAAAACAATCCTCATTGCCGTTATAACGCGTAGCTGAACCTGAAATACATAATTTTATTTTTAAGGTTAGTTTAGATCTATTCCATGACCTTTTTATAACTTCTAGTTTTTGTAAAGCCCACACAGCTTTATTGGTGTTACGACTAAAACTGTACAAAGAATAGTTGGCTTTAAAAAAAAAAAATCAAATTATTTGAAAATATGCTTTTTTCCGCCATATTGAATCCGTCATTATGTGTGTGTTTAATATGAGAAGAAGTTTATTAACAGTGTTCTCCAAAACGTCATTTCGATCACTTAAAACAAATTCTATTGCCAATATAATGCGTGGCTTAACCTAAAAATGAATAATCTTATTATTCAGATTAGTTTGGATGTAGTATATGACTTTATTACTGCTGGTTTTTAGAAAGCCCACACGGCTTGTTTGGTATCATGACTAAAATATTGCGAAGATCGAATAACTTTTATTAAAAAATACTTAGTTTTTTGAAAATAGTACATTTTAATCTACCATATTAAGTCTGCTGTTTTTTAAATGAAAAATTGAACTGTATATTTATGACCAGCGATACCCAAAAATAATGTTTACTGGTTTTATAAAAGTTTTTAGCAATAATAACGTGTCATATTGATTTTATTGGAGAAATATAATATTTTCATTTAGTTTAGGACTATTTTCTGAATTCCCTGTACCACTACTAGTTTAAATATTTACGGAAAAACTGTCCGTTTTGACATACTGTAAACGTTTTTTTCTCCATAATAATTTATGATGATTAAAAGTTGTGTAAAAACCTGTATTTTAAATAGAGGCTCACTAATTTTGTACGAAGAAAATTATAAAAAAAGCCATAGCAGTATTAAACAAATAGATTTTCTTTCAATCATGCTGTTGAATTTTTTATGAAAATATAAAAGTTTTAGAAAACATTTAATATACAACATACAATAAAGTTTGTACCAAACCTATCACATATAAAAACGATACTTCATTAAATGCTGAATTTAGGAGTTCAACAATTAGTATATAATGCAATCTCTGCGCTCTTTTTGCGTTTCGAAATCCGCCAATATCATAGTATTTTTCCTGTTCCTCCTCTTCCAATACTTTCTCTTCCTCCTCCCTCAACACTTAATCTCTTCCCTTTTCATCCTTCATTTTTTTCATTATACTGTCTTTCACCTGTGCTGGACCTGGATTGGGAGTACTAGGTTGTCGTTTCTAGCCTCATTATTAGGCTCGATCGTTATACTGACAGAGTTCCTTATGTTCTCGCTCACGGAAAAAAAGTTATCCAGGTTTTACTAGAGTTTCGATATCTAATTTCAACCTAATCAAGCCCAACTAGCATTCTACTCGTCTGTATGTAGGAAAGTTCGAGTATTAATTTGAGCAAAATTAGCCGACTGGTTTTAAAATGCGAGCACGTTAACTGATCCTGTATAATTTTTTCATAGAAGGAGGATTTTCATATGTCATGTAAATCAGCGCAAGTAATTAATTATTCAGGGCTAAAAAGCGATTCAAAACCATCTTCTACATGTGCATTACAATTGTATAAATTTTCAGAGTTGTAACACATGTATTATGAATGCCAACTGCTTGAAGATTAGTCCCAGTGGCAGGCTCCAGATAACCATAAAAATTGTTGATTGGTGTTTTGCTGCTATTTGACAAATTGTTGTTTGATCGTCATGATTCTTGCGGCATTTTGTTCGTTTTCTCAAACTGCATCAACGTTTTTATTTCCAGCTTGATCAGCACACTTGTTTTGAGATGCCAGCACTTCGACTGTCTGGTTTTATTTAAAATAGCATTAGAAAATCTGAACTGCACGAGTCTGCGTTATGGTTTGAGACAGTACGTGGCTGTCATTATACCTAATTTTATGTACTTTACAAACATATATTTTATAAGGGACATCCTAAAATATAACGATCGTGCCTTGTATGCAAAGGCGTAGTCCTTTGCATACGTCAAGCCGCTAGTTTGCTTGTATTTCTCCTGTCCCACAAAATCCTCCTTCCACCAAAAAATGCAATCATAGACTCCTTATCATTACAGGAAGGATACTTACTTAGCAATCCATCATTCTTCGATGTTAGAATGTCAAATTGTTCAACTTCCTGATGTGCGACTGAGAATCTTTTGTGGAAGAGGCGTAGGGGCAGTGGGATTTGCATAAAGGTTATTTGACAATTTTGACGATGAAACTTTTACTGGAGGAAGTATAGGCATACTTTTAACAGGAGCAGGTAAAACTGCGGTGCAGCTTAAACTGCTAGTCTATGAACTGAAAGAGAGGTAAGTATTAGTTGTTGTATGGAAAGGTAGTATAAATGTTATACCTATTTCGTTTATGCTAAACTAAGTTATTACACTGTAAAAATATCGCTTACTCGTAGGAGAAATAGCCGTGGAATAAGAAGTAGAATTGTAAGTTATGTCCCAATCAGAAACACAAAATACAGATAAGCTTATAAATTTCAACAAATCATAAATGTCTGTTAACAGGTAAATCATACTATTAGAATCAACTTTTTTTTTAAGAGATGAACGGATAGGTTTATCACTGATAACTAAAATAAAATATATAATTATTAGTTTATTTAATTGAACTGTAGTTAAACTAAAGTTATACACTTACTTTTTATATCCCTATTTTTAGCTACAGTTTACTCCAACTTTGAACACTGTAGCAGTTCCCATTGATAGTCATCTTTGATGAAAAAAAAGAACATGGGTAAGTATACATTTGATATTATTTTTCTATTTAAGATTAAAGCAAAGTAGTTACTCTCGTTAGTTTTCAGGTTAAATTATATGCTCCAGTCTATCTGATAGGCCCATACTAGTAAGGGATAATCTTATGTCTCTTTTTCGGAACTGGTTCGAATTCTTCAGGGATCCTGGTGTAACTCTAATAAAGAAGGCAAGCATTCACGTCCCTTGACCCTCTTTTCTGATTCTTCCAATCCTTGTTGCAGTGTTTTAACTTCTTTTTCCCTTTTCTATACTCTGTGTCATCTTTTCTTTTGTTTCCATTGTTCTCTTCATGCTGCCTTTCCGTTTTTTTTCTCTTGATACTTTTTCTCTGCATCATATACAAAAATGAAAAAATTAACAAAAATTCGAATTTTTTTGCAGCATTATTTATAAAAACATAATGCCCCCATTTTCATCTAGCTCTTCATAAGAGTCCATCCCCAATAAACTACCGAATTGCTGCGAATAAGACTGCATATCAAGGTTAGAATTCATCACAGTACTCTTTGAATGTTTAAATGTTAGTGATCCGACTGAGTATACTTGACCACTTTTTGTAGGTTTATGACATATATGTATATAATGGATTATAGTTGGCATGTACATATTAAATACTTTATCCTAGAGATGTAGGAGGAGCGTCATCGTCGTCGACAGCATCAGTCGCAATAACAACTAGGGCGTGAAACAATAACAAAAAATTTGACAAAAAAGCTCAGCAAATAGCGCCATTATCGATAGAACTAGTAGCAGGAGAGAATATGTATAGTTAAGACCACCACGAACAACATCATCAGCAGCAGCGAGGAATCGCCTTTAGATCATTAGCAACAAACTTGTTGACTGTGGCAGTGGCACAGCTATCGAAAACGACGGCAGCAATGTTGTGGCGAGGCATTATCAGCGAGGCTAAAGCTATATAGTACGTCGCCAATATCATAAACCTTCATGTTTTTTCTCGAGAGTTCTAGGAGTTATGTTTTTGGCTCGCACAAACACACTGTACCAGAAGACTTGCAAAGTTTCGGAACGTAAAAGCGTACGAATATTCCCGAACTGTAAGCCACTTTGCTCGCAGAACTCTCAAAAATTTTCACACGTAATTGGCTTATAATCATGAGGACGATGACCCCAAAACTGTTGATAATCACTGCTTGCACTGCAGACACTGTTAGAACACCAACATCAGCGGTGGCGGAGCATAAACAGAGAACGTCGTCAATATCACAAACTCGCACAAAACTTCTCGAGAGTTCTGCGAAGAAAGTTGTTGGCTTACAGAACACACACACACACATACACACACATACACATATACATACTATACTAAATACTTGCGCAATCACGAAATGTGAATGCGCCCGAGAATTCTCGAGCTGTAAGAAACTTTGCTCTCAGAACTCTCGAGAAGTTTTACAAGCACTATACCTACTATCACCAGGATGACGGTGCCAAGGCACTGACGACAAAGTATACACTATCACGACGACGATACAACAACTGATGGACGAACGGATGAAGCTCGCTGATTGCAACAACAATATGGCAGCTGCCAACTGTGCTGGCTACAAATGTGCATATACCTATCGTGGCAGCTCTTGCAGGACACAGCTAAGGTTAAGATTTAAATCTAAGCTATCGATAAATGATTTTTTATTTTGCTGTATTTTACTATTCCTTTATTTATAATACTTGATACGTTGAACTGCTCATTAGCGTTAAAATAGACTCCATGTAATGGCCAATTAAAATTATGGCATTAATTTTTCTCATGAATAATATTACACTATAATTTTTAAAATTAATTTTTATATTTTCTGAGTTAAAGAGGGTAAAAGTATTAGCGGGGTACCGAATTCAAAGGGTGTTGAGGCTGCCACCAGGCCAAAACATCCCCATAGTTAAACTAGTATTAAACGGTGAGGAAAAGTTATACTGATTCTCATGCGAATATAAGTTTACAGAAGAACTTTAATAGGCCGAGAAGTACGTGCAACATTTTGTGATTGTCTGCTAAAAGCTTTCATAGCGCCATGTACAGGTACATTTTGACGGAACGCTGTAAGTCTGCTTGCAGCATCCGTGACGTTGTCTACCATATAGACGTAGCTTTTTATTTTGGAAGTCCAACACTGCTGAACTTGCGGATGCTGGAAGCGGCTTCCATCGTCTGCGTCTAAGTGTCAGTTGAAAGGTTTTGTTGTTTGTACGAGGTAGATTTCGATGATCCAGCAAGTTAAAATAATTTATTTGTATACTATATGTTCAATTGTTCTGTTCTTATACAAATAAATAAATTTTGGGCTTATACTTATTAGTTTTGAAAAAACGATTAAAGAATTTACATTTTGCGCTGTAGACGCCTGAAGCTGGAAGCTGGCTTCCAGCGTCCCGTCAAAATTCACTTTATGTCTTTTTCTTTTGGACACAAAGATTGTGTGGTCCAATCACCAGTGATCAATGTTTTTGTTAATTATTACGACTTTTTGTACCTACTGATCGAAATTTTTTTTTGGCAGTACCTGTTGGCCTAATGGTTATTAAATTCGGAATACATGCCAAATTTTGGATGAAAGTTGAACGCTTCTGAGCTTTAATTGTCTTTAGACTGATTAACGAAGGTCCAAAGACTCCTGGAAAAATGGTCCGCTGTGCATTTTCGATATGTAACGTAATCGAGCTCGCTGATCGCGAAGAAAATGTAAAAAAAACTGTGAATGTTGATTTTTTTGTAAAGATTAAGTTTTTATACAAATTTTTTTGCAGAACACGAATATCTTTAAAACGGAAGCATGGAGCAAAAAACGGCTACTACCCATTAAAAAATAGCTCGACAAAGTACATTAAAAACGATTATTTGTTCGATTATAATAGCGGCAAAATTTCGAGTAAAACGGTCAAGGTAACGTTAATATCATTTTGCAATGAAGATGACTACAGAGGAGCGACTCGCAGTAGAACCAGAGATTAGTATCTAGATTGCTGACCGCAATGTTACTAGCTGAAACTACTTTTAGCCACGGATTCAAGCGCACCAACATGACCACCCGTCGAACCATATGCACATCTTACTCGACGCGAGAATAGTGGTAGCGACAACGGACAACTGTGTGCCTGCGACGAGAGGATAACAAATCTTAACATGTGCGTGTATTCCAGAGATGATGTACATACGAGGTGTGTTCAAAAAATACCCGGAATGTTTTAATTTCGCGGGTTTGGAGAATACGATTGTCAAAAATTTTTTTTTATTGTGTTGGTATACATGCCCATAAAGTATGATAAAATTTGCAGCTGCATTCATTGTTTACTTTATCTGTGGCAGTTGCTAAGGTTAGACGTGTTTTAATGAGCTCTGCGATTTTGGATTGTTAAAAAAAATGAATCAAAGAATTTGTATTAAGTTTTGCGTAAAAAATGAGATAAAGTGTAAAAAAGTGTGCGAAATGTTAACAAAGGCCTATGGTAAGTCTGCTATGAAAAAAACCAGTGTTTACGAGTTGTATAACCGTTTCCAAGGTGGCCGTGAAGACGATGAAGATGACGAACGCCCTGGACGCCCCAGCACTTCAACAACCGATGAAAACGTGAAAAAAGTGAAAGCAATGGTTATGAATGATCGCCGAATCACAATCAGAGAAGTCGCTGATGATGTTGGCCGTTTGCGTGAAGCAATCCGAAAAAAACGCCCGGATTTGTG
>JAPYYV010005687.1:0-15110 GCA_030522625.1 Copidosoma aretas | reverse complement strand
ATATACATACATATACACGTCTCCAGTCTCCGGAGTTTCGGAGTCCATGTCATGGACTCCATGATTCTTCCAGCTTCCATTGTTCGTCAGCAGGTGTAGCTACTCAACAGCCTGTAGCTCATCTCCTTCCGATCATCTATTCTCAGCTGCAGGTATTATTTAGTTTTTTAAACGTTAAACGGAAAGTTAAACGTCGACGGTTTAAAGGTATGTGATAAAACTCCATGTTATACATATACAGATTCCTCTATGGCACATGAGTGTGCTTTTTCTATATACTGATTACTCCCAATACATAAGTGTAGTATAGCTGAGAAACTACTTGTGTTTCTTGTTTTTTATTTCGTAAAATGTGTAGATGCAAACAAATCTACTATTTCGTGTATATATCTTAAAATATTATATACCCTTAACATAAATAATTGCACTGATTTTTATCTCAGGTAAATTAGAGCCACCCAACACTGCACATTTTTTATGTAAGTCTCTCAAACACTTTTTTTCTCCATATTCCATTTAAGGAGTTGTTGTAAGCTATATAGTGTCCAGGAAGATATTGTATCACATCACCTAACACATAAGTGTGTGTTTCCTGTCTCACATCTTTGTATGTATCACTAACTCTGCATGTTATTTTGATAACTTTGGGGATGTCTGATAAGTTACGACCCAGGCTTATTGACTATATCAACACTTTCCATATGGCAGTTTTGATAATAGACGGAAACTCTATTGAAATATTCATTCATACCTTTCTCAAAACTGCTGTAGTTGTCATTATGAACTATTTTATCATCAGGTAGTGGAATAATAATATTTTTCTTATTATTTTCTTTATCGCAGACCAGGCATTTTTGATTTCCAACGGTACTTTCATAATCTTGCATTAGAAAAGAGAACATTTGGCTCAAACTCCAATAATAATCCACTGTACCATTTTTGGGTGTAAATTTGTTCAGCAGTATATAAAAACGATTTGTATAAGTAGGTTGCGTAACTCCATGCATGTAATGGCATATTAAACTAGTAGCATATCATTCTTTGAATTTAATCTTCTTGAGACATACGCAATTATGTAGGAAATCTAAAAAACTCTGCACTGAGTAGCAGTTCGATAAAATTTCTGTGATAGCATCATAACGGCACGTATCTTGTAATATTATAGATTGACCTTTTCGAATGATGGGTATTTTTAGATTTCCATTTGAAATGTTATTTTTCCACTGTATTTTTCTGCTCTTTGTACCAGATGATGTATGTAATAGTATTTCTATATTAGGTTCTGCACTTACGTTACTTCCCCTTTTTTTAAATGTTTTTCGCAGTTTTACTGGTTTTTTTATTATCTTGTTTAATTTCATTCTTATCAAGTTGAATGTTGAGGACAATTATACGTTCGTCGTTTATAAGAGAAGAGTCATTTATATTCTCTAAGTCGTTTGAATAACTATTTTCCTTTGTAGTAGAAGACAATATAATTTGACTAACATTGATACTTTTTTTCAGGATTTTCTGCAAGTTGGTGCAATATGTGGGTTGGCGAACAATACGAGTGATCTGGTGGAATGATTCCATGAAGCTCTTCTTCAGAGATTAAATCATCTTGTAACTGACGACTTGGCATGTCTAAGGTTTCCGCATCTTTTGACTTGTTGCAAATGTGAGTGTTTATTTGAGTTACTTGATTTAGATTTAACATTTTTGCTTGGTACAATAGAATCAATATGTCTTATTAAAACTTTGTCGACTCTTTTACATGTGCCATCTTCTTTTAAATCATCTTTAAATTCACCAAAGTAGGTTTCTGCTCGTGCAGATGTAGCAACATCATGTGAATTTTCAAAGTAAGAACTCATGACTTGGCTCCAAGTTGGAAACTCTTCACACAATGTCATGATTCGCTGCGCAAAATCTGGTAAGAAATAATCGTTTTTTTAAGAAAATATACTGTCACTAGTATTTTTCATTTTATCAACGACTTTTCCTCGCACGAGACCAATGTATCTATTCATAACGCTCTCATTTTTTGTAGGATTTTCTAATATCTTTTTCTCACTTTCATTGGGGCTATCGATTGGGTTTATTATTTCATCTTTAATTTTGAAGGTTTTAATACACGTAATAATAAATTCATAAGCTTTCTTTGTGGCTACTGAGTAATTTTTGCTTAAAGCTAGCACTAGCATACTTTCAAAGCAATCGTTAAAGATTTTAAAATTTGACACTGTTGACATAAAACCCACTTTTTTTTTACTTAACAGTTGTTCTTTGTAATTGATATTGCCAGAAAAGCAAGGCCAGTGTGATACAGCTCTCAATAAATGAGCTATATCTGTTCGTATTTGTGTGTGGAGCTAAATGTTTTTTTCACCCATCAAAATCTTTGGGCAGCTGTCATTGTAAGCAATAGATAACATTTTATTGAGGCACAGAGATATAGCATTTTGTATGGCACCATCCAAATCAATATTGAAACATTTAGGAATCTTGGCTCCTTCTTTCACCCATTCATTGAACCAATATAAATACAAATTAGTATCATTTTTTTCAGATAACATTTGAGCAACTGGGATGATTGTTTTGTCAATGTATGTGGTTAATACCGATTGGTAAATATCTGGAGATGTTATGTACCCTCTGTATATTTTAAGATGAATGGAGCCTGTAGCATCCAAAGCCATAGGATGATCGAAGAAGCGGACAAAATTATTGTGTAATGCAGTTTGTTTCGGTGATCAGTAAAGAATATAAAGTTTATCGTAACCAATATCATTTATGAATTTTCTGTATTCAACTCTTGCTTTAATTTCAGACAATGATTCGAAGACTGTTGATCCTCTGAGCACACCCAACTCTTCATTCCTGGCTTCTTGCCATGCCTTACGAAGTGAGGGTAGATTACTCATATCAGGAGGCTCGGGATCACCATGGTCTATCTTTTTTGCTACTTGCTTTTGTCTCCATTGCTTTGGTTTTACATGTAGGAGTTCTTTCTTCACCTGTGCTCTCTTTTTCCCAGTCAGTTGTCTCTTCTTGTTGTGACCAATGTCTTTAGAGTTAATTGTATTAACATTAAAAATGATATCGTCTTCTCCGGATGGTTTCTCACTACATATAATATTTATTAGGGCTCCACACTCTTTACATTCTCCTTCAGCTTTTATATAATTGTCCATTTCATTTACAGAATGTCGTTTGAACGAGTATGGGCATTGGATTTTTTGTTGATCATAAATCGCATCAACAATATCGCTTGTCCAGCCCAATTGCACTCTCTCCGATTGTCTCCCATCTTTCTTGACAACACTGATAGGGGCAATATTTTTCCATACCCCATGTGGGATCCTAAGCTGGAACTGAATTTTAACACTCTTGTTCGTTTTTCGGATTTTGAGTGGGGGTTCGAGGTCACTGTAACTATCGCTTTCTACTTCTTCCTCACTTACAACATTGCTATTGCTATTATCTGTTAATTTTTCTGTTAATCCTCTATAATTCAAATATTCGGTTTGTAAGTTGTGACGGTCTTGACTTACTGGAAAATACAAATTTGTGGGGTTGATTGGATTGTTCAAAGAGTCACAGACATCTTGCCAAATGTGATCTCCTTTTTTTTTTAGAGTATCACCAACGAAAATATCAAATTTAATTAACTGTTCTAAAATTTTATGTGTTGATACAGATGGTTGTGGTCCTCTTTTTCCCATCTTAAAGCACTTAACTAACTACTAGATAAATCATAATTCACTTTTTCAATCAATAATATATCTTAAAAAACAAGAACAAAGTCTTGATCGAAAAATCGACGGATGACACGATTGTCTGTATATGCGGGAACCAAACGTGTATGAACCAGCTACTATTATATAGTTTTTTTTTTTCTTTTTTTTGGTCAAGCTTTGATTCTTCTCGAAATATAAAAACGACTGGAGCGCTGATTGCCAATGTTAATGTATGCAACGTGGTCAATTTTAGAAGCAGCAGAAATAGGCTGTAGATTGATTATTTGACAAAGCCGATTAAACATAAAAAAAAGGACCAAAACATTTTAAAATTTTTTTAATATAATAATTATAAAATAACGCATGTATTAAACATTAAAAGTATTCAAAAAGTAACACAGCAGTGCAGAAAAACATTAATTTACACGTTTCTTTTTACAATACAGGTGTTGTACGATTAATTGCACCTGTACTTTCATTCGGCCCAAAAAAGGTTGGACAGAAAGATGTGTCACGTCTGGACAGCGACGTATGAGTTAAAAAAATATACTTTTACTTGGATGACTTGAATTAGGTTTGAATTTTATTCCTCAAAATAAGCCCATTATTAAGTAAAACACGTGTTTATACTATTTTAGTTAAACACCATACTTTTATTCAAGAGTAAATAAGCAATACAAGTCTTTTTGTCAGCATTTTATATTGCCTTACTTGTTAGGGTATGTGAAGAGCCCCTTGTTACCGATCGTTCCTTACTAACAAATAAACTATAAATAGATGTTCGACGCATTCTATTGCGAATTTAAGTTAATTACCAACGATATCTCGCTACAATAGCTTGATAATTACAGTAAACAATGTTTGTTTCAGTTAATAGAGTTATTTTAAGAGATCGAAATTCAAACGAGATTAAAATCTTCCCGGGGGCTTAATGTCTTAAGACTTTGAGGCTGCAGTTATACCGATCACACGGAGCCACGAATGGACGAACGACTATTGACGAACGAATGCCATAAGACTCCGTGAGAGCGAGAGAGAGGTCTTGACGAATAGATATCATTTAGACAACTAATATCTGTCAGACAGCTTAGCGATGGACATTTGTCGTCAATAACCCATCTATATGATTTCAGTTGTCTCCAATGTTTTGTGGGACCCTTCACCTCGGGCGTTTTTGAGGGGCTGCTGCGCCCTCGATAGGGAAACAAGTGTTTGCTCCAAATATGCATCCGGCGGCCGGCCAGGGCGGCCCCTGTGCCCGAGGGCGCTTGCGCAGCAACGCCCGAGGGAGAAATGCACATTCGGGACGAAAGCTACTTTTTTTTTTCTCTAAAATAAATGATGTTCTGTCGATTGACTTTAAACGAACCTTCTTTTTCCGAAGCAGCAACAGCAATAGCGACGACTTTTTGGAGGACGAGGACTTGGAGGAGGTGTGGAAGAAACTAGTCCAGAGCGAAATGAAGAGGACCAGGATCAAAGTGCTCTGACAGGGGATGAATAGTGAAAATATTTTTGTAATACATAAAAACCGGCGTTTTCATGCTATATATTATTTTTCATGAATTTTTTTTGAACCGCAAATATTTTCATGAACCGCTGACGATTATCCATACGATGACAGAAGCTGAAGAAATGTTTGATTTTCGTAATTTAAGTAAAAGTAATAATATAATTTTTCACTCTCAAAACAGTTGCATCTAATGTTTTTTTTTTTTCCCTTTCTGTGCATGTGGTCAGATAAACAAAAGTTTTTGTAAAAGCTTTTACGATAATAGGTCTGTAAATTTATTTATTTTTTTCCAAATAAAACAAGCTGCAATAAAAAATAAATATCTTTGTCGATAAATCGATTCCCCCGCACAATTGAATCCTCCGAAGCATCATCATCATCATCATCACCATCACCATCATCATCATCATCATCATCATCATCATCATCATCATCATCATCATCATCATCGTCATCATCATCATCATCATCAATATCATCATTATCATCATCATCATCAGATCAATGACTTTGGAGCGATAACTGTTGACGATGGTTTTCCTGCGATGCCCTCCACGATTAGATATCCTTGATGGCAGTAAAACGCTTCAATATCTATAAGAAACAAAAAAATTGTGTTAATTAATGTGTTTAATTAAAGTAGCACCATTTGTTGTAATTTTTTTGATCCTTACTATTATAGTTATTATGATTATTAGAATAATGTCACTTACCCCTGAAACATATTTTGTCACATCTACCAAATAGTATAGGGAGCCTTAGATAAGTTATGTCAAATTTGTCGTTAAAAGATCTATAAATAAATCATGAAATTTTTACACAGAGTATGAAGTTACAGTAAATAAATTGGCCTTTTTTTTAAAAATAGATTAATACTTATCTTACAGGTTAATGTTCCACACACAAATATGTATTCGCGCTTTCAAACTGTACTCAGTATAAATAAATTTACTTTTTATGTACACAATAACAATTAACTAAAAAAGGGATGTATTATTATTATTGACTCCTAGACGCACCTTTTGTCTAGCAGACAGCTAGGGTTCTTTGAGTCTATTCGATGTATCGATACTACACAGATTCTTTCTGCTAGGTATCGATACATTTTGAAATGTTTTACCGACCGAACTCAGTCGCCAGACGTCAGTGATACTTATCGTGCGTAATCGATTTTTATAAACAATAACCCAATTATAATGACCATTAAACCATGGAGCAATTTTCCAAATCGTTAGAGCAGTTTTTTACAATCAAATTCATTATGAAATGACTAAAGAAACTGGAGATATTGACTATTCAAATATCTCCTCTCACCGGACACTTTAATTCACAATAATCAAATAATTAAAACAGAGCAGTTTTTGTAATTGATGTTGTATAAAGGGGCAGTTTCGAATTAATCGATTTCATTAATTTGCTTATTTGATTCTTTATATTTTGCAGGCCAGGGTGCTGTTGGTCTCTGAGACTCGCTCCGAGACACGTCACATACGCGCACGAACACTGAGTTCTCTCTCTCTCTATCTCTCTCTCTCTCTCTCTCACTCTTACAAGCTTCAAGAATCCGATTGCTCATCCCCAATAAACATTACTTGTGTTTGCTACTCGGCAAACAAGGAAGCTTTAGAGTTGTATGATGAAACGTTCCTCTTTCTTATCGGCCTATACTTATGTTTATTGATTTTATTTTTAGCAAATCTAGTTACTTGTATTGATCATTCGAGTTTCATGCCATGATAACAAATTTTCTACATTCAGTTTTCTATATTATATGGGTGATCTTAAACAATAGTATCTATCTTTTTACGCAATACATATTTTCAAAAATTTTAGTCACAAGAAGATACCCATATAAATTAGAAAACAGAATTTAGAAAATTTTTCATTATAGCATGAGACTCGAATAATCAATGCAAGTAACTGAATTTACTAAAAATAAAATCAATAATCATAAGTATAGGCCGGTAAGTATGAGGAACATTTTATCATATAACTCTAAAGCTTGCTGTAGCTAAGTGGCACAACTTTTGCCTCCAAACACAAAGATCGTAGGGTCGAATCATCCCCATGTAAAATTTTTATTTTGCGACAATGAGTAGCTGCAAACTTTTTTTTCTTATGCAGCTAGACATACCTAGAACAGTAAATAAATCAAAACTTCCTGCCTATTTGATATCAAGATGAAAGAAATTTATATCAGGATGATTTGACCCTACGATCCTTGTGTTGAGAGACAAAAGTTGTACCACTGAGCTACAACAGTCTCTTAAGTCTGATGATGAGTTGTTTCATATGCTTATCGGCCTATACTGTGAATTCTATTTTTAGTAAATTTATTCACATATTTTGATTATTTTGGTTTTAATGCTTGACGAAGCAAAAATTACCTAAAGTTAGTTCTCTTATTCATAGCCGATTCTGCTAATACACTGTGTTTAGGTCGTAAACTTGCAAATTTCAAAAAACTACATTTTTTTGTTGGATGGCTCAGTTTGAATTTATTATACAATTCTTTTAAATTATTTGTAATTAGGCGTTTCTGCATTTTGATTAAGATAAGAATAACTTTAAGTAAACTATTATAGCATAATTCCCATCTCTCTATTGAAGAATAGGAGGCAAAGTAATTTTCATCGTCCAAAAAAAATAATACAGTGATAGTTTCAAATAACTTATGTTAATATTTTACGACTACATCATACTATTTACTACTACTATTGGGTGTTGTAATTCTGAACAAGGTAATTCTAATGTGGCATTGAAACGCTCATAAAGTAATAATTTTATTTTAAACAATAATGTTTTTTATTTATGTACTTATCATAAACTTTTTCTTTTCCATTTGTTATGAAGCCTTATCGACAAAAAAATATGAGTATGTATTTATTTAAAAAAATTTAATAATAAAGTATATCCCAAAGAAAACCAATGAGACAAGAAAGAAGGGCAATCAGTGGGACCCGCATGCCGATGCGGCGTGGTTAATTACTTTTTCCGATAGTAATAATGATTTCCCCATCGATTTAAAAAGTGTTTATAAAGGGAAATTTGACTAAGAATATGATGGTAATATTTAAAACTCGCTACAAGGTGCGGGAGGTTATTAAAAATCAATTTGAACATTCCAATTGTTAATAACAATCATGAATTGTTAACAATTTTTTTCGAGAGTATTTTTTTCTTAAAGCTTATTCTTTGAGAAGGGTCCAGTCCTACACGGGACAACTTTACACAAAAAAAAAACAGGCCTTTGATTGAACACAATAAAAAAATTAATAAACACGATTATCTTTATGCGTAAAGGCACGCATGTTTTTTTACACCAGTGTAAAATTAAATGTTGAGACAGGAAAAGTCTACACAGAGTTTCCGATGTCAAAGGTTCAACACAATTTATATCACACGCAGAGCCAAATTACTTTACACATATATCTTTCAGTTTGCACAAGCAAAAGTGAACCCAACACATGTGCAGAAAAAAATACGAAAAAGAAATAATCTACACATAGAAGATTAGACCCACAAAGCTGCACACAATTTCTGCTATACACAACATAAAATTACTCTACACGTGTATTCAAGTGTTCCCAAGAACGTGTGTGCTCTACACAAGTATAAAATGAGTAATAAAATAAAAAATATACATCACACACAGAGAATCCGATCCAATTCCCGCACACAATATATATTGTACACAACTTTAAATTATTCTACACGTTTTTTTTTTTTTTAATGTTCACGAGAACACACACGAGTAGAAAAATATTTTAAACGGAAAGAATCTACTTAGCGCATTGAGCACAAAAAGCTAAACACAATTTATACTCTACACACCATAAAAGTATTCTACACATACAATTTTGAAGTGTTTTCTCTACACAAGAATGGAATAACATCTTTATTTAAAGGAACGGATCGACACAGCACTTTGAGCACAAAAAGCTGCACACAATTTACAGTCTACACAACATGAATTTTTCTACACATGTATTATGGAGTGTTTACAAGATCAAGTTTGTTCTGCACAAGAATAAAAAAACACATTTATTCAAAAAAACGGATCTACACAGCGCATTCAGCAGAAAAAGCTTTACACCTTATTTCTACACACTATAAAAATACCCTACACACGCATACTCTCTCATGTTGTTATTTAATGGTGCGGAGTGCCGAATTTATTTTAACCCTAAATTTTTAAAAAGTTCTACACACGTGAAATTTTGCTGTTTTATATGTATACACATATACATGTTTATACGTACACATACTCTTACAAAAGGCTATAAAAAATAATTTTGTACCAACCAGTGCGTAAAATTGTTCAGTTTCGTTTAGACGGAACACTATTACAATAAGTTGGTTATTGTTAAATATAACAAAATTATTCAGTTCGGTTAATACTTTTCATTTTTATTTAGCAATACTATCGAACCTGAAGTAACATTAATGCACGAATGCCATTACCTCATTCGATAAAAACCGGTTTTAATACCCCCCTCCCCATTTATTTAGGACCACAAAATCGCTACAATCTATGAAAACCACGTCAAGAAGTGCGTATATGGCACTTTTCTTTTTACAAATATGCTACGAAAAACGAAATATTACAGAAATTTTAATGAAATTTTTAGGGACGTCTAAATGTTTTGCTACACGACATAAATAATGCTGTAACGTCGTACTATCAGTGAAAAAAATTAGATAATAGATGCGTACGGTGAAAATTTTATATCGAAACATCATTAGAGAAGGTAAGAATATGTGGAGACATGGTTTATTAAAAAATAATAATTTATTAATCATATCATTTACAAAAAAATCATACATTTGCAGTTACTATACATAAGATGCCTTTGGCATGGGTACCGTCTAGGTATTACATAAAATGTTTTACAAATCTTTATAATAATTACAATACAAAATTGTAGGAAAAGAAACTTAGTTTGTAACATTCGTCTTTGATGTGTTTGAAATCTTATCGAATATTCTTGTAGTTTTGAAAAACAACTAAAACCTTTCATACTCCTCCTTAACATACATAGAACACACCTATTTACTTCAATGACGTACAAGTTGTACATAGCATGCAATACTAATCAATATGATAGTTAGAAAACAGACAATTTAAAATACAGTTCAGTCTTGTACCAATGTTAAACATTTTTTATCTACTAAATATTGTCAAAAGGATCTATAAAATTTTCATAGTTGGGCCAAAAACATTTGTATAATATTACCTGGGGTACGGCACTGAGGACACTTTATTTTACCAGTTCACACGCTCACTGCCAGGGGAGTGTTAAGATAGGGTTCAATGCACATACTGCATATACAAGCATGGCCACACCCGTCAAATACATAGGCCGGCATTTGATTTTCATCTCGACATAACACTCACGCATGCGTGAGTTGGTTTCTTAACTGTGCTCGGAGGGCATTGTTCTCATTTATTAACTGCTCCAATCGTTGCGCTGAAAAAATAAAGTGAAGTTGATGTGCATTGCTTCACTATATGCCGACATTCCTCCAAAAAATTTCCCTACATTTTTATAACAACAAACTGTTTGATACATTTAATATGACGTTCAAAACATTTTGAAACACTTGCGTTATTTTTACATTACAATTGTAAATTTCTGAAATTACTTGGTAAGGATAATCAAAACGAATTTTGTTCGTAATTTGTTTCGTAAATGCGAAAAGAGCACGTTGTTTTGTATCAACGCCATACATTGTTCATAAAATTCTGTGTAAATTTTGAGTAGTATTTTCTTACAGCGAAGTAAAGATGAAAAAATGGATATATCCGAACCTTATAAAAAATTATCTGAAATATTCAGAACTAAAGAAGAAATACATTTTTCACCCTGCACTAAATGTCTACACAATTTATATGTTTATGAATGAACACTGAGTTACATTTTCAAATTCAATAAAAATTCTTACATCGATCAATAGTATGCAAGAGTTGAGCTTAACTGCTTCAATTAGCGTTTTCAATGTATTAGTTCCATGGTATTTTCAGTACATACTACCTCCCTTTTTATATATTACGATACCATATGCCCACGACATCCTATAAAACTAATAACAACAACAGTATTTTTATAATTACACCAAGCCGAAAGAATAGTACCCAGTTTACTAGTAAAATATCATTGAATCACAATCTAATGTAAAAATTTCCCGATACTCTGAACGACACAGTAACAACACCTTTGTATGATTGAAAAAAATGGCACTACACAGGAGTAATGTACCGTTACTTATTATTTTTTAACTCATTCTATTAAAACAATACTTTTCACTTTTTGTTACAGACTATTATAACCAAACGATTTGCTTTTTAGGACATATATTTCAGCACATACTTGACCTTCAAATAGAAATTATTTTTACAACTTAATTTACATGTCTTCAAAAAATTAACTAAGCTATGTACGATTTAGAAAATATGATCAACATCTGATTTTACAAGTTCGATAGCTCAAAATTAAAGTTATCAAGGGCATAAAGTATACCGTTTTGAATTTTCTACCTTCACGTACTTCAGTTACACCGCGTTAGTATGACATTATTCTCAAGTGCTACTAACCCTTGTGACTTTTTCAGAACAGCAGAGTATTGATTAATCTGAAACTCGTGGAGAATACAAAAAAAAAAAAAATTATTTATCTCCACTCATTGTTTTTTGAAATACTGAGTTTGACATGATTCTGTACATCATTTGGAATTTCTGACTTACAGGCTATATTTCTAATGCAAATTATTATTAGTTATTTAATGTACTGCTACTCGTACATAACATAATAAGCAGTCACCTGGTTTATACTTGGAGCTATTCGTTACGCCCGAATTTATTGTAATGAATTTTCAATTGATAAACAAAAGTTGCAACTAGTTAACGTGACTGGCATAACCGAGAGTCCCAACTACTTTTTTTCGGTGTACTATTTCAATTCATTTAAATTCAAGCATGATGGAGTCTTTACAGTATCAGCTTCCGGTCTCTTCCTATACCTAGGTATAAATAGTCACGCGTTTATTAACTAACAATTCTAATTTGTAAGGTAGTCAGTGAGGGACAAATTCCTGATATACTGTATTTTATATACGCAATATTTTTAGACCCGATATTTCAAAGGTTAAAATTTTTTAATTTTTTGGGTCTTCGTAAAATTCTGATCAATTAACAAGTACGTTTTGGATGACGATAAAAGGGTAAGGAGCAGCTTAGTACAATGCCATTATTGCACGTAACATTTCTATTTCTAACTACGACTAATTTCTACAAATTTGGCATTGATTGCTTCTGTGGAGCAGCTGCTGTGCGTCTCTACTCATTTTACGTATAAGCAGTTCGACAATTTTTAATCAATGGAATTTAGCACTATTAGGCAGTCAATATGGTTGCACCATCAAATTACGTACTGAATGCGCTTAAGGATTGAAACGATCATTTAACTGGAAATTATCCTGACGTTATTCACAGATGAACGTTTCTTATAAGATAAAGCACTTTTTTCGTATCGTAAGCCGTATACAACATTGGACGTAAAAAAATTTGTATCTAAACATGTACGGTTACATTTCGGCATGCACAATACTACAATCACAATTAAAAATCCGAATTACTAGCGAATTATGAAAGACGGAATTATGTTTTTTCTCCCTGTAAAAAACTGTTTCAACAAAAATTAAAAATTAAGTTCGACTGTTCCTATAGAACATACCATTACAGTGTATCTCGTTTATTAAATATTAGAAAACAGACCATTTTTTTTAATTGTTATCGAAAACAGCTAATTTATAAAAAAAAATATTTAAATTACGTGCAAGAGAACTTATTTTTTATTTTGTTCCGTTATTATAAATGAATACAAAAAATTCGTACAAAAAATATATACTATCAAATAATAATATAACAATTTCAAGCATTATCCTTAACGATATTTTTTTCTATTCCTGGTAATAATACAACGAGGTCAGATAAATCTTCCCATCGCACGTTTCCGAAGAAACTTACTTGGGGACCAGCTCCAGAAAATCTAGAAACAAGCCCACCAAAGTTGTAACATCACAAGAACTTTAAGAAACCATAAAAACTTATTTTTATAACAAATAAAAAAAGGGAAAAACTACTAGCGATATCCCGTGTCATCCAATTTACATAAATATTTTTTACTGCAAGGCCAGAACAACTTTCTACTTGCGTTGGTAAATGAATCTTAATAAGATTTATAAGAAACTTAACTAGATAGTTATTTTTTCCATCGTATGTTTAAAAAAACACACTCGAGTACAAGCCCGAATACGATCCAAGTCTGTCCTACGAAACACTAAGCAAGTCTACGTAAATTAGAATATTGAAGGATTATTTGAGTATCACATTTCTACTCAACGTATTCACTTCTTTATAGATAAATATTTACAACGTCAATATTTCGTACATGAATTTTCTTATACTTGCGAACCGGACCTTAGTAAGATCATCCTTATTGTTGATAGCAATACGGAAACCGTTAGCTACTACTGTTATCTAATTGTTTAACATTTATCAACTGATTATCGTGCTATTTTTACGTACTTACAGACCGACCATTGTTACTTAACTGTTTTTGACTTTTGCTACGTACTTGTTCAATACAGAAATAAAATACCCACTTATAAAAGATTTCAATTCCGACCGCTCTTGCACTGTTTAACGCACGTAAAAGTTGTTCAGTTAAATTAATTCAACATGTTCATCTAGGCAATCAAACTACTGCAAGTCATATCATACACGTAAAAATCGCATCTCTATTTATATTGACTGTTAATAGTATTATACAATTTTGATATTTGCATCACGATTCAGCGACGTCAAAACAAAAATTACAATGTACACTCACAAGATATTAAAAAGCCATCCTATTGGTATTACGGCAGGTCAGATTAATTTTCCCATCATACATTTCCGCAGAAACGTAGTTGGGGGCAGCTCCGGATTACCTTTATAATGCCCACCAAAGCTGTAACGTCATTAAGACTTTAAAAATCTAACATATGATTTTTCTACGAAACAAACCATTAAACGATTTCATGGAATACTTTGTTAAAATTCAATTCACATGGATATGTCTTACCGTAAGGCCAAAACAACTTGCAATTGCGTTGGCTCATAAACCTTAATAGAATTCACAAGAAACACCATCAGATAGTTATTTTTTTCATCGTATGCTTCTGAAACCACAGTCCAGGACATACTCGAATTAACTTAACTTGCGCCCTACGAAACAGTAATTTAGTCGATGTAAATTGAAATATTACAAGAATATTTAAGTATTATGAAAAAAAGTACTTAATTTTTTATCTAAATTGCATTCATAAATGGTTATCGTAACTAGATCGTAAATTCATTTAAAATCCTGTTTTAATTAAAACATTTTGAATGCCAGCTCCTGCGACTTACAATACTGAATCATATGGAGTATAATACAGTTAATTTTATCAAAACGTTGTGACCACGCACATACGGCGACTAGTGAAAATTACTTTTATAATTTTAACATACTAATGTGATTCTCATCTCTGTATAAAGAAAATTAAGTTTTTTAAAAAAATACATAATACTCATTATGATAACACGATATATTTATTTTTTTATCAAAATAATCACGAATATATAATAATTACTTCATTATTTGAAAAATAAAACTTAACGAAACTTTTAACGTTTCATTTAAAAAACGTATGAGATAGAAAATATGCAGAACTATTACATAACGTTGGACATCACTTAAGGTAGTTCATGCAAAAAGTTATTTTCTTACGAAAACGTTGAAACTTTACATATAAGTCGTAAACACTGCCATACATTAGTGGTTAAAGTTTTA